>CM034151.1:217862912-218042709 GCA_019776745.2 Taxus chinensis
AATGCGACATAAGAAAATGAACATTGGGATTAGTTCCCGCCTCAATGTGAAATTTCCCACTTATTCACATACATAGGCAATTGGGAACTGGGAACTCTGAAAACACAGTGAAAAGCATGCTGCAAAAACTGAAAGCAAACTCCAAACACGCATGTCACCAAACCTTTTTGTGGCCCCGTTGTTGGTGATTAATAAGAGGTGGTTGATTGACTTCCAACCTCTGATGCCTCCCGCCTCCGGTGTGATGTCACTAGTTCAACTAGATGAAGCTCATGAGGATCAAAATTTCACCCTTTTTTGTTGACGTGTCTCCCCACCATTTTTTTCTTTGGCTTTGAAATTGCAAAGCAGGGGTATGAGGGTGGCAACACCCAATGAGTGTTAAGGCGGCAGCGACCCTTGCGATATTGGGGGTAAGCACCGGGTGTGTCAGTTGCGGGTACAGGGCAGGGTCAAGGGGAGAATCCCCCAGAGTCAGACACATTTTCCTTCATTACAACCTTCAAAATCTTCATTGATTTGCACAAAGATCGTGAGTGATCCAAGAGAATCGCTAACGATTGGAACAAAATCGCCGACGATTATTAAAATCGTTGGTGATTGTATTAATCATTGAGGATCACTGTAAAAATTAAACAGATCATTCTAGATTTACGTTTTTACACGCGTTCGAAGCTGATTAACGATAAATTATGAAAAATCGAGGAAACATCCAAGGTGACTGCACAAATGTTTCCCATGCTTTGAGCATCCTTGACAACCTTGCATATTTTTAGTCGTGTCTCCAATGGAAAATTCCAATGTGGTCGAGTCATTCGTAACAAACAAGTCCTTCATGCAAATAATATTGATCCACATGATGCAATAATGGATCCAAGTCACTCTTCAATCAAAACTGTAGTTTAAACGAGCACTCGAAGTGGGATTTTAATGCGTAAGTTTGAAAGTTCAAATCGGCTATGATCAAAGAGATCTGATTCGAAACTCGTGATCTACAAAACAAGGGTGATCAACATGGAGCCAGAGGGGAGGTGTAACTGCCACTGAATCCGTCGGGTGCAATCAATTCAATCTAGATGGTTTGCCACATGAATACTTTGGCCGAATATATTGCTTACAATGAATCAGAAATGAAAATATAGAAAACACATTTGCAAAAGAATGCCACCATCTATAGGGGCAATGGAGGAATACATCTGCCCTTAGAAAATCATTAAAACTCCATTAACTCTGCTATGATACCAAATGATGAATATGCAACAAATTTACAAAGAGAGTGAGATCAAATAATGAGACTTGTACGAATAATCTTCAATATTTCCAATGCAATTCACATCTCAAATCCACCATATAAATAGGAACATAGCCATCCAAAAATATAGGAGGTGGTTATAACGATTCAAACCTCGTACGTGAGTTTGTTGAAACTCACATCCCCAAATATAATTTTGTTATTATTGTTTTATATAACAACTAACAACAAAATACTAACTTATCTACTAATCTACTAACTTACATTTTTACATAATAATAATTACTTCACTTAATTATTATTTACACATATATTCAAATGGAGCACTAACTTAAAAATTCCCAACAATCTAATATGGACAAATAAATAATTAATGCACAAACACACTAAAACCTTAACAAATAACTAGTCTCATACCAAAATTAGGTGTTTTCACCTTACATGGTTGATAAAACACTTTTTTTTTTGTTGAACGTCTAAAAAATTTTCTAGCCTTCTTTATAACTTAGTGCCAAGGTCTGAGGGGCATCCATTCCACCAACTTGTTCTGAGGCACGATCGCAACCTTATCCCTTATCATAATTTTTGAGTCTTTACACTCAATAAAAATTGGTCCTTGGTGAGTTCGCTCTAAACCTAAAAACTTTACCAATAAACCAACAACTAATCAACGATAAAATATATTTAACTAATTATTATTTATTATTTTTAAATATTTTATAATACTTAATTTGAAACACACTTACACACACATACATATCATTTTTATTTTTAAATTTAGGTGGGCTAGAGGCTGTTTATATATTGTGAGAATAGCCTTCTACCCACCTAAATTTAAAAAAATAGGGAGCCCTCCCAATATAGAGAGGCTTCAACCGACCTAAGTGTAAAAGCAGAAGAATAATATATATATATTTTTCCCCGCATATAAACTTTCTTGTTTCCGCACCAAATATTATTTAATGGCAACCAGAAGTCTTAGTCTCCAAGGTAAAGTCTAGAGCAAAAGTGAAAACAGGGCAGGATTGCTGAGAAAAAGCAAAGCTGAGAGAGCTACCTAGGTCGAGGCAAATCCAGATTCTTTACGCACATATTTCTATTCTGTTCATTTCCACAGATAATTGAATTCATTCTCAATCATGGTTCTCGAGGTATGGATTAATCCCACAATTTTAACCCTATTTTTTAACAATACAATCACTGCCCTAGGCAGTTCAATTCAAATCTAACAGGATGTATACATTTTATGTATGTACTGTCAGGCCACTATGATATGCATCGACAATTCCGAGTGGATGAGAAATGGGGATTATTCGCCCTCCAGATTTCAGGCGCAAGCAGATGCAGTCAATCTTATTTGTGGGGCAAAAACTCAGGTTTGATTATTTTTATGCATCCCATCTGTTTTTTATTTATTTTCTGTTATGAGTTGATTTAGGACAATAAATTTTGATCTGGCACTTGCTGGTTTAATTGTGTAGTCAAATCCGGAGAACACAGTGGGGATAATGACTCTGGCTGGGAAAAATGCTCGTGTATTGGTGACACCCACAACTGATCTTGGAAAAATTCTTGCTTGTATGCATGGTACTGGCTTTTTTCACGCCCTCTCTATTTTTTTGAAGTAAACGATTTATTTTTCCTTTGTATTTTTTGGGTTTTGTTTGATTTTTCTCAGTTAGACAAATAAAAAATGTGTCTGTGGTAGGCTGGTAGCATATGCTGTTATGCAGACTAGTTTGTGAACTTGATACCATGATTTGAATTTGAGCTGGTTAGGGTGAGGGTTTGAACGCTAACTTAAACTTACTAGGGCACCCATTTTTAAGCCGCAACTGCAGAGAAATTGTCTTGTAGGGAAAACATGGTATTGCCAGAGGGCAGGGGGATACCATTGATCCGGGGCTTACATTTAAATGCAGGAAGAATCACAACATCTCTGCCAGTGGTGGAAGTCTAAAAGTCTTGCTGTTGCATACTTGGAAAGAGGTTTTGATATATATATACACTGGTTGCTAGGCCTCGGAAACTTGCTTAAGCGGTTTGTTGTTTGGGGAATCAAATGCAAATGCCTTTTATTTATTTAAATAATTGGCTACTGTTCACAGCACTGGAACGATAGACCTTTTTATTAACTGCGGAATCGATAAAAGATGAAACAGGCTATAAATTTATATTTATGGCTATTAATGATGAATAACAGTAAGTGTGGATGCTGCATACTTTGCCATTTGGGTATAACACTTGGAGTGACAAAGGTATCTTTGACGAGAGTGTAGCATTCTATCATAACATTCACAATCTAGGCGTGTAGTGAACAATAAGCGAAGTTAAGATGTCGGAAAGCTAGGGAAAAATTATCTTGGGATAACTATTACAGTTTCTTTTATAACATTTTTGTTGAATAGCAAAGGTTTTCCTTTTCATATGTGTTACTGTTGCGTGTTCCTACTCACTGAATTCCAAGGAAGGCTTTTAATGTGTGAAAGTGGTATTTAAGTGCATTGACGTGGAGGCATTCTCTACCTAGATAATTTTGATAGGCTCTAGATGCATATGGCCTTTGCCATCAAGCATGTGAACCTATGAAAAAATTGCTCTTTTAATTATACTCACTTAAGTAGGTATCGTTTGGGCCCTGGGGCAATGATACTATTCTAGGCTCAAAGAATATGGTGGTGTTCGTAGAACATATATGTGGAGCATTTCTTTGCTTCAAATATTTTCAGTTACAAAATGTAGCTGGAAATTCTATTTGCCTCAAACCACCATAGATATCATTGACCAACAAGAGAATCTCAATTAAAATATGGATACCTTTACTCTACATGGACGTCTCTCAGATATGATCATATGATGATCACTTTTGTCTATGTTGAGTATAAGCTGTGCAGATGTACATTCACATTTGACTTTGTTTGTAATATGTACCCCTTATGTGAGTTGTTTTTATGTGATAACACACTGCAACTTTTAGTTTTAGACTAAGATACTGAAACGTTATCCCTAGGGTACCTGGTATGGATACGTGCCCGGAAATAGCCAGGGAACAGCCAGGCAGGTCTGGGTATGGCTGGGTATGTCTGCAGACGTAACTGGCCGTGCCCAGAGCTGTCTGGCCGTGCCCAGAGCTGCCCGACCGTACCCAGAGCTGCTCGGCTGTACCCTGGCTGTTTCCAGGCCTAAAACATAATTTATTTTTTAATTTTATATTTTCTTCTGTAAAATTAATATATCAATACAGCAGAAATTACAGTTTTCACAGCAGCATTATTCTACGGAAGGTACCGAATACAAGCCATCAAAAACATGGACAAAAATAGCATGTATGAGATAAATGTAATAAACACCTTGAGCAGATGTGGTAAGCCTAATGCTTTTGCCTGGGTTCAATGAAATTATGAGTAGTTTGTTGTGGCTATTTAGCTTGTTTTATTTTTCATATGCATAATATGTAGTTAATTGCAAATTATTAAGCTGGAATTTATATATTTTTAAATTTATATATATATTTTCCACTGTCGTATCCAACGCCTTATCTGCCACCAGTTATTTTATTGCCATATCCGCATATCAGATACTTCGTATCCGTACCTGTATCCAAAATTTATCGCAACTTAGGTTTTATCTTTTTAAAATCAATTTATGCAGCTTCATTTCTGTGATTATTTGGGTCATCCCATATTCCAGAGTATTGGCAATTTATTGTAAAAGTCAATTTATGCGATATACGGAGCCCCCATTTTCTTTGACGGAGTTTCAATAGTCAGTGATCTTGTTTGTGTGCCACATTCACTTTGGTTTAGTGGGAACATGAACAGACAATTATCAAGATATTGGTGTTTGTTAGTGGCTGCCCCTTAGGTTGTTAGCAGAAGAAGACTAAGAAAGAGAAATGAAGGCACAACTGCACTGCTCAAATGACACAGGCAGAGGTTTATTTATATGTGAAGAGGTGGTTACAGATTGGTTGGATAGTTACCAACCGAACAACTACATAACTGTTTTACATGCTATATAAAGTGCTATATTTTAACACCCCCTGTTAATGACTAAACTGGAAACAAGACAAAGTTTGTCCTGAAATTTTACAAATTTCCTAAAGCCCATATGTTTAGTCATTACATCTACAGACTGTGCCATAAGTTGTACTTTAAAATCAGCAGTCCATGATTGTGTTGTGGTTGTCGAATGAAGAAGAACCACAAAACAAAAATCTGGTCCCATGAACAAAAGACATGGCAAGTGGTCCATTGGTTCTTTGTTACGTGATTCATTGACCCTTGATGAATCACCAATGGCTGAGAGTGTCACCCCCATCTCCAGAGTTCTGAAATCAAAACCTCGAAGATGTGGAATGAAAAATCTATTCCAGGCTTGTGTAGCCTGCTGGAGTCTGTACAAAGACTCAATTATCTTGCAATCGAAGTCACCTCGATCACGTCCTTGCAACAGTGTGTAGTGCTCATCCGACTTTCTCAATAAGAGAAATATGACCATCTGTGTAGTAGGAGTTAGAACCAACTCCGCAATAGTAGGAAAAATAACCATCTCTGTCTCAGTAGTGGTCTCCGTCTTAGCAGTGGTAGGAGTGAGAATCAACTCATCTATTTGTTCATCTATCCCCCTTTGTTGGAAAAGATCCTTCACAATACAATGAGCAAACTGGTCATGCTCTACTGTCCTTTGAGCAAGGACCTCTGAGTGAGTGGCTGGGCATGCCATCTCACCATGCATTGTCAGTGCATTTGGAATAGTGGAGTCTTCATCCACAACAAATTGTTCGTCAGAATGAGGAAATCCATCCTCCTAAGGCATGTCCGCCTCCTGTACACCTAGTAAAGTGGATACTCCCTCCACAATAGGTGCATGTAGGTTGATTGTATCCAAGTCAACAAATTTGTGAGGAATGGCTTCCTCCCAAGGCATTGCAGCCTTCTGCACATCCTGAATGGTGGAGTTGTTCTCCACACGTGCATTCATGTTGTTCGCAGCCGGATCAACAAGCCGATATTGACTACCTTCCCCAATACCAAGGGCAATTAACCGTCTCTGTTTCACATTAGAGACAACACACTTCTTTCCACAGAAATCCATAGAAATATGGGGATTTTCAGTCAATTGATGAATAGATAGAAGATTCTTTTGTAAAGAAGGTACATATCTAACATTCCGTACCAACAATTTATGAGCATTATTCAATACAATGCATATATCTCCTACCCCTTCTATTGCAAGTGATTCTCCATCAGCTAGCACTATTGATTCAAAATAGATATTTGCAGTAAATGAAACATACCAGTCTCTACGACATGAAAAGTGTGCAAATGCACTAGAGTCAATGATCCAACAAATGGTACTACTGTCATGCGAGCATGATGTCATAAGACAATAAAGAGCATGCCCGTCATCCAAATTCTATTCTTCTGTAACTGCAGCCACATGTTCCTCATCACATGACTTCTTGTTTTGTTGCGAAAGATCATACTTCCGCTTCTGACAATCCTTCTTGAGGTGCCCAACCTTGTGACAGTAATAGCATGTGACCTGATACCGAGTGGAAGACTCACCGGATTGACGTTTCCACTTTCCCTTTGACCGAGTGACAAGAGCACTCTCTGAATGGTCACAATTAGATTCTACCTGAAGTTGTCTTCGCTCCTTTTGCAACAGGTAGGAACTCACCTTGTCAAACGTGAGTTTTTGACTTTCAGCCATTAAATGGAGTGCCTCCACAAATGACTCATACGAAGAAGGTAAGCTGTTCAAAACCAGAGCCACCATATCATCGTCGTCCACCTTTTTGTTGATGGAAGATAACTGGTCTCGGAGGTCTTTCATCCGAAGTAGGTGCTTAGACAACGATCCACCTTCTTGTAACTTTACGGAAAAGAGCATATTTTTCAGGTATAAAACCCGACTCTTTTCTGATTTCTGATATTTATCCCTTAGACTGGCCCACAACGTGCTTGCCACAGTGGCATTCTGCACTTCTGGTATCATATCATCTGACACCGACAACTTGAGAAGCAATAACGCTTCCTTATGATGTTTGTCATAATCCGTGAAGTTCGTCGTTGGTCGACTTTCATCACCCTTGATTATTTTATCACAATCACGGAACTCTGTCACCATTAAAATCTTATGACTCCAAACATTGAAATTAGTGCCCGTTAATTTTTGTGTCTCCGGCAAAGTCAAGTGTGATATATTTGCCATGTTATTATTCCAAAAGAATGGTAATAATAAAATAATACTTATTCCACCGAGTATTACTTATTCCAGCAAGTAATATTAAATGTGAAAAACCTTCGAACTGCCCTTGAACTATATTAATAAATATTATGAAGCATGGATGAATGCCTTTGTTTGAAAAATAGTATTATTTCTTGCCCTCACGACTTGCTAATGCCTCCACGACTGTTCACGTTTTTGTTTGGTTTGGCCACACAACTCCATGTTTTTCTTTGCCTGCAACAGGATTTGTGACTGGATTCGTATCCTTTCTGCCCCACGATTTATGGCACTTAAAGCCACAAACTGGATCACAAATTCCTTCAATCGACAGCCACGAACTCCTTCAGATGACTGGGTTTTTGCGACTCTGGGCACGTTACACAATCAGGGCACGTTTTCACACAAGCAGGGCACGTTTTTGCTTTGCCTGCCCACGTTTTTCTATTTTCTGCCATTGTGAACAGAACCACGAGTCAAGCACTCGAGCCACGATTTTATGCCCTCACGAAGGAAAAAAAATGAAACAGTTTGTGCCACGATTTTCCCTCGTTATGCAGGAATGGCGTCAACCTTACCGTCGACCCCACACACACTTCACTGCAATTTGTCTTCCTCCAATGGCATCAATCGTACGAACCTTCAAACGCTCTGATACCAATGTTAGCAGAAGAAGACTAAGAAAGAGAAATGAAGGCACAACTGCACTGCTCAAATGACACAGGCAGAGGTTTATTTATATGTGAAGAGGTGGTTACAGATTGGTTGAACAGTTACCAACTGAACAACTACATAACTGTTTTACATGCTATATAAAGTGCTATATTTTAACATGAACAAACAATTATCAAGATATTGGTGTTTGTTAGTGGCTGCCCCTTAGGCTAGAAGAGCCCAGTTGTTTCAGTTATATAAATTATATGGGAGCACGACTCATCACTGGAGAACGGAAAGTGAAACTATCATCTGTTGGATACTGATATTTTGCCATTTTGTTGTTGAACAATTTTTATATTATTTACATCATTTTGTATTTTTGTAAATGGTTAATGGATGGATGTTACATGGAGCAATGGATACGTGTCTTCTTGCACTCTCCAGTCATTTGATTTTTATTATTCACCACTTCTGGATATACTGGGTATCTGTTGTTCCTACTTAGTTCAAGGAAGTTTTCTATAAGTGTACACGTAGATTGTGGTCAGCCTGAGAAACAAATCGCTTGCCAGTTACAAAGGGTTGTTGTGATTGTCTATTAGTCTTATGCCTCCTTGGTACTTGTGAAACTAGTATATTATAATCATAATATTTATGAGTGCTCAATTTTTATGTATGTGACTATACAACCAAAATATTTTGCATATATATAGTTGAAGTGCACTGTGACTGGTTCTGTAGTAGCCAATGTAGTTGAAGCACATCCATCTGTTTCTTTGGTGGTGAAATGTCAAGATACCTTCAATGAAAATATCTAATACAGGAGGAAACATTGAAGCACTTGGGATATTGCCAATTTTTGTTCGTCCATAGTGAGCCGAATTGGATGTTCTCTACAAAAAGCAGTTATCTTTTAACAAAAAAATTTGAGTGCATGTTCAACTTATGCTGCTTGCATGTTTTCAGCTCAAGAGATATTTAGTGTCTCCTACAACTATTTATTGCTGTTGTCAGATATCCTGAGATCCTATCATCACTTGGGGGACCTTTGGATCCTGTTTCCTTTTTGATGTGAAACGTTACTCGGTTGAATGCGATGTTTATATGAATGTCTGCTTTCTGTTGTTTGTGTTTTAGTCTATGTATTGCCATTTGTTCCCAAATTCATATGACGGTTGAAATTAACTTGAAAATCAAGTCTGCTATCAAATTAGCCCTTTTGAAAGCTTGTGGTTATTAAGTAATTGGTATAATTGTCTTAACTGGTACAATAGTATTTGAATTGTATTCAGGTTTCTGAGGTTGTTACCTGCAGGTTTAGAAGTTGGTGGAGAGATGAATTTGACATCTGGCATTCAAGTTGCCCAGCTGGCACTTAAACATCGGCAGAACAAAAAACAGCAGCAACGAATTATAGTGTTTGCTGGAAGGTATTTTTAGGTGAAATATATGTTAGTGGTTGGTACAAGAAACTTTGATTATATTTTCAGCCCAACTAACTAATATGTTTGCTGTTTCAGTCCCATAAAAACTGATAAGAAGACATTGGAATCAATTGGAAAGAAACTAAAGAAAAATAATGTTGCATTGGATATTGCGGATTTTGGAGAAGAAGACGATGGGAAGCCAGAAAAACTGGAGGCTCTTCTTGCAGCAGTAAATAGTAATGATAATAGTCACATTGTACATGTTCCTGCAGGTCCAAATGTTCTTTCAGATGTCCTACTCAGGTATTGAATGAGTACTGACTGGAGATATAAGTTATGTGAAGATGTTTTGCAGGTAATATCAATGGTGTGCTCATGTTCAGAATCTCATTTAGTTTTTGTTCTGTGCAGCTCACCTATATTTACAGGAGACGGAGAAGGTGGAAGTGGGTTTGCTGCATCTGCAGCTGCTGGTGCTGCCGCTGCCGCTGCCGCAGTTGCAGGCGGAACAGGATACGAATTTGGTGTTGATCCGAATTTGGATCCAGAATTGGCTCTGGCTCTCCGAGTGTCAATGGAAGAAGAGAGAGCAAGACAAGAGGCTGCTGCTAAAAGGGCCGCAGAGGAAGCTGCTGTAAAGGCTACGCAGGAGGGACAACAGGAGGCCTCAAGCTCTCGTGATGTGTCAATGGCAGAAACCAGTGCTACCACAACAGCAGGAGCAACTGGAAAAGGACCTGATCTGATGGTATTTATTTTCATGAGAAAAATTGCCTGCAACTCAATTTTAGATCCATTTTAGGAACACATTGATTATTGTTTATCTATTATATTTATGATATTGAGACTTCTAAAACCTATGGCATCAATAACATAGTGCTATAGCCTATATGATATGACCGAGAATTCAGATAATTATGCTAGATAATTATAAATTCTGTAACAAGTTTAATTCACAAATGAGAACATATTTTGAGGTTAAATAGTACTGCAACATATATAATACTTTTTAAATCGTGTCTTGCAGAAACATTCTTTTACAAAAGATTGTGACATGCTCTGTACATTTAGATGTACATGATGTGTTCTTGACCAAGACTGTATGGTGCAAATTATGTTGTTTAGAAGGTGGGGAAGGTAGTAGAATCAGCATACCCTTAACCCTTTTGTTGAAATTCTTGTTCATCTGTAGTGTGAGAGCCAACCGTTGGAAGGACAAGTTCTGAGTTTGTTTCAAAAATGTTGGCCACTTCTGGAGTCCTGCTTGTCTTGAATAGATGCCATGACCAACTTTTTTGGTAAAATAGATCAAGATGCATATGATCCTTAAATGGCACTTAAGATACTTGGACGATGGGGGCAACCAGATGATCTCCTACTCTTGAGTCTTTTCTGTGTTCATTTGTTTAAACTACAGTTAGGTGTGTAGTAATCACTCCAGATCAGTTCGAGTGGCACTGCATGAAATGTGGTTGAATGTATTTGTGTATTGTGTAATCGAGCTTTTATATCTTAGTCTCTTTCTATAGGAACAACTCTGATTTCCATTGCTTTCAAACTTTTCTTAAATTGGGCCTAATATTTTCTATGAGTTTTGGTGATATTTGCCCGAGCCACTACTTAGATTATGAAGAAATGTAAGGTTTATATTGTATTCTGACTGATTTCTTTTTGTAAGCTTGATATGCTTCCAGTTTTGTTGATAAAAGTATCTTTTTAAAGCTACTATAGAGGCCTTTAAATTTCATTGAAGTCCTTATCTGAGGAGAATCACATGGCCAAGTCATTTCTTTAACAGTGATTTTTATTTTGTATTAAAGTTGCTACATCTACTATAGATTCTTTATAATTTGGTGTGCTGTAAATACCAATAAGATTTATGCTTGAACTTGGGCGTAATACAATTGTGTAAGGTTGATAGCTTTAATAGAATATTTGACAACTAACTGTTACTCAATCTCCTTTTTGGTAGGATGACGAGACAGCTCTACTAGAGCAAGCTTTGGCGATGTCAATGGATAATCCTGGAACTACTCAATCTGGTGCGATCTCCACGGGTGATACACATATGACAGAGGCTAGTCCAGAGGATCAAGATTTGGCTTTTGGTTTGTATTTTTGCTATTTTCACATTGCACTTTTTACTTCTGCATGTTTTTAATGATGAATGGATTAAGTAAAAGAGTTTACTTAAGGCGAGTGTTGAATAATATAAACTTGGAACTGGGGACGGATAAAAAATTCGAAACCGGGGACTAAATAACATCATGTCTGCATATTTTCTTGATTACGGGTCAATCTTATCCAAGTAAGCATATATGAGGTTTTCAACATTATTTTTCTAGTATCATAGACTCATTTCTATATTTTTTAACATGGACTAATGAAGATTTTGAAATGAGATTATTTAAAAGAAATAATGTTCAACTTCATATGCATATTTCTCCCACTGCAGGGCCATTATTACCTCAGCCACATATATGAAGTTTGCTATATGATTTTTCTGTCAGTTATCATTGCATCAAATTTCATGATTTTTATGGCAGGCATCAAATTTCACTTAAGATAACTTTGTTTGGTGCCTGAAATTCCACCTTATGCCTCCTGTACTTAGTCTAGTCAAGGAAGGGATTTTAGCCAATTGCTTAAATTAGTCTAGGAGTAAATAGAATCTGTCAGGGATAAACATGTTTCTATGTCCCTTTTTAGACAAAATAAGGCTCGAGTCACCTTGACCAGGTCCTAACTTGCATACATATAGGACACTCCACTACATGAGATTTAATCATGCTTAAAATGTCCTCAAACAACCTTTTTCATGCTTAACTTAGGGTACCTATGTTCAGGAGTTAGCTCCAGTAAGACCTATTTTATACCCTTCCTAAAGAGAATTTTCTGTGTAGTTTCACCACTCACTTTATTGACGAGGGACAATGGGGACATCACCAAGCCGGAACTAGGCTGTGGCTCCATATTTATGATGGTTTTTTTAGTACATTATCATGCTGGAGGATTTAATTGCTTTATCATGGTGCCCCATTATCAGTGAGTCCATTGGGTGGGCTGTATTATCACGGAGTGGGATTTGAACCTGAGTCTCGGACATTTGAAGACATCCATTTGCCACTACACCACCACCTCATGGACGTGTTTACACCCATCTTCAAGAATATATATTATATATATGTATATATATGTATATATGTATATATATACGGACAACACACTAATTTGCCGAAATTTAACGTGTTTTAGAGTAATGAACTGCAACTGTGATGAACGTTCGTGCAAATAGATTAAATCAAAACTGAAATACAAAGAAAATATATTGCAAATGAAATGGAAGATAACTATGTTGTATTAATAGAGAGCAAAATTGTATTACAATATCATTGGCCTCTTCAAGGGGGCAACCTCCTTTGAGCAAGCTTAATGCAATATCATTTGTGGATGCCTTTATACTGGCCTATACTCCTCATTCAAACTAATTCTGTTCTAGCCATCCTCTACATCCCATGCATGTGGGATTATCTTAAATAGCTCAAGGGACGACTTACAAAGCATGTGTTTGTAGCTTTTATTAATAACAATGATTAAAAAGAAAAGACTTGGGACAAATGGGTCATAACATGCCTTCCCCCTTAAAAAGCTTTGCTCCCAAAGCTGAAGATTAGGAAATTGCTGCTGAATTAGGAGAAAGGGCTCCCAAGTTACCTCTTCTGGTTGCACTCCTTGGCAGTTAATCAAAATCTTAGTGATGGACTAGTTACGAACCTGACGTGAGCACCTATCCAAGATAGCTTCAGGGTTGAGAATGATAGATCCTTCGGCATCAAGTTTGGAAAATAGTGTTTTAGCTGTGACATGTTTAAGGACTTTCTTCAAACAAGAGACTTGAAAAAGAGGATGAACTCGAGAATCTGGATGTTCCAACTTATAGGCTACATGGCCAATATGTTGAAGAACCTTATAAGGGTCATAAAACTTTGGATTTAGTTTTTGGTAACCATTTATTCTTAAGGGCTTCTTATAGGTGACAATTTGATGAAAACCATATCCCTTGTTTGGAAGGCATGTTCAAAGTGGTGTTGATCAGCCTATTGTTTCATGCGATTCTAAGTCATGTCGAGATTTTCCTTGAGGACTCGAATAACATTCTCCTGTGCACTGAGGGTGGTGTCAACAACTTATTTATGAGAACTTTTTGTAAGGTAAGATAGGAGAGAGGGTGGCTTTTGACCATAGAATGCTTCATATGAGGACATTTTGGCAGTCGTGTGATATATGGTGTTGTACCACCATTCAACAATTGACCCAATGATGTTGGTGTGCAAAGGCAAAACATCAAAGATAAATTCCAAGAATTTGTTGACAATTTCAGTTAGGTCATCTATTTGCGAGTGATATCCAGAGTTTCACTTGTGTTCCCGTTCTTTTGAATATTTCTCACCAAAAATGGCTGGTAAAAGTCAAGCCATAATTAGAGATAATAGAAGCAACAATGCTATGTAGGTGAGAAATTTGGTCAGAGAAGGTTTGGGTAATTGTCAAAGCGGTGTAGGGATTGATCAAGGTACAAAAATGAGTATATTTAAAGAGGTGATCCACCATCACCAATATGATTGATTTGGCCCCAGATTTTAGAAGGCCCTCAATCACATCCATTGAAATATCTATTCGGAGCCTTGTAGAAATGGGTAGTGGCTGTAGTAAGCGTGAAGTTGTTGTTTTGCCCTTGTGATGTTGATTGGTATGACATTCTTCTATAAAATTTTCAATGTCTTGCTTAATTCTGTGCCAAAAGAAATTCAAATGAACTGATGCATTTTTAGAAAACTTGAATGAGTAGTTGAGGGTGATGCATGTAATTTGAGTAGAATCTTGTTTTATAATGTTGACTTGGAAAATAAAACTATATTGTCTTTGTATTGTAGTATTGTATGCCCCAAGCGTAGTTAGGTTTTGAGGTTGGGTCGATGGACAATTTGAGCAGAATCTTGTTTTACAAAGCTGACTTGGAAATTAAAACTATATTGTCATTGTATTGTAAGTATTGTCTGCCCCAATTGCAGTTAGGTTTGGAGGTAGGGTCGACGAACAATTGGTAGATGAGCTATTGTGTGTGTCCTGGTGCCACTTTTGCTGTATTCTGTGCATCCATTCTAGAATGGGCACAAATAATGCACAATGTTTCCTGTTCCTCATATTTGTAGGAGAGTGCATTTGCAACCACATTTTCCTTTCCCTTCTTATGTGTGATTTTGTAATCAGACGCCATCAGTTTAGTGACCCATTTTTGTTGATTCAGTGAGGATACTCTTTGTTCCAAGAAGTATTTTAAATTGCGATTTTAATTTTGATGCAAAATTATCGTCCTACCAGGTATGGTCACAATTTGCTAACCACATGTAGCATGACCATTAGTTCCTTTTCATATGTAAAATGTACCAAAGTTCGCCAAGTGAGAGCCTTGCCGGGGAATGCGATGGTTCACCCTTTTTGCACGAGGACAACTCTGAGTCAATTGCCACATGCATTGCTTTCAATGATGGTCTTGGAGAAATTTTGGATTGCTATATCAAGTTTAGTACACATCCTATTTCAACACATCAAAAGCCTATCATGTTGCTTTTGGCCAAGAAAAAGCATCCTTAATTATTGTAGTCAATGGGGTGGCGATTTTTCCAATCTTTGACATTTTTTTGTATTACTCAGTGAGGCCCAAAAATCTGTGAAGGCTTTGGAGCATCTTGGGCTTTTGTCAAATTTTTATGGCCTCAATTTTCTTGGGGTTGACTTTGACTCTTGTTGCTGAAACAATATGCCTGAGACACTCAATAGGTGGTTAGAGAGAAGTTGTAATGTTTTGTATGTCAAGGTGATGTTAATGCTCTTCCCAAGTTTGTTATAGATAAATATATATCATCAAAGAAGACCAAGATGAATTTTCAAGGAAGGGCCGAAAGAATTTATTAATCAATTCCTGAAATGTTGACAGTGAGTTGGTAAGCTTGAAGCGCATGCCCATAAATTCATAGTGACCGTCATGAAAGGAAAAAGCTATTTTGAGAATGTCTTCTTCCTTCATTCGTATTTGGAGATAACTTGATTGTAACTCTAATTTGGAGAAGACTTGGGTGCCATGACACTCATCCAGGAGTTTATCGATCACCGAGATAGGGAAGTTTTTCTCAATAGTAATTTTGTTTAGTATTCGAAAATGGATGTCTAGTCGCCATGGCTCATCTTTTTCAGACTAACAAAATAGGGCAAGGGTATGGACTTTGTGCTTGGGCAAATACCTCCTACCTTTAGTAACTCCTAATATAGTTTTTTCAATTTTCCTTTTCTAAAGAAAAGGGTAGTAATACGACCAAATGTTTAGGGTTACACTCCCCTTGAGTAACTGAATGAGATGGACCTCAGGTCGTTGAGTTGGTAACTCGTTTGGCTCCTCAAATATTGTTACATGTTTGACTAAAATATTTTGAAGTCATCACGTTGGCTGGAATTATATGTGTTGAGTTGAATGGAATAGAGTTGACGATGATCCCATAGAGATTTTTCTACAGTGTGAGCTGATGACATTGGGTGATTCTGACGTGAGGGCCCTTCAATGTATACTGCATATTATCAGAAAATTTCATCCAAAGTTTGAGAAGTCCCAAAAAATTGGTTTGAGGGTTTGTAACCATGAAGCCACAAGAACAACATCACATCCTCCCAAGAGCAAAAACAACATGTTGGATTTGAGGTTATAGCCCCCATTAAAATACTAACACTATAACATTTCTCTTTACAAGGCAACATTTTCCCAACGGTGATCATAATCTCAAAGCTTGAACATAGGTAATACAAAACAATTGGCTTGTTTGGCTAGCCGAGGGTCAATGAAATTATGTGTTGCATGAGTAAGTGAGAGTAGTGAGGGGGTTCTTTTTGAAATACCCTTTTATTATCATAGTCTAAGGAGTGGTTATTGCTGTCAAGGCATGTACTAAAAATTTTGGTTGAAGATTTGCATGACTAGGCTCTTTTGCTTCCTTTTCCTTGTCGTGGGACTCTTGAGCATCTCTCCATTCATTTGTATTAGGAGGTGCCTCAACATCTAGTAAATACAACATTAGCTCAACACATTTATGGCCCTATGTAAATTTTTCATCATAATTATAACATAACTATTTTTCTCGACGACCTTGCATTTCAACCTTGGTAAGGCATTTAGTGGGGGTTGTTTTTGAACGCGGGTTGTCATGTTGCATTACAATGTGGATGGTTTGAATAAAACAAAATTTGAATAATTGCACTCGGTTTTGACCTTGTCTTTAGCTAACTTGGCAAACCCATTAGCTTCCATCATATCCTCAGGCTCGAGCTTTTTTACCTTAGTGTGGACCATATCCTTGCAGCCACTTACAAAGCATCTCTTGTAGAAAATTGTCGGATACCTCTTCGGTTTTATTTGCTAGTTTTTCAAATTTAGTTTTTTAGTCTCGCATCGTTCTTGTTTGTTTGAGTTCGGTAAGGGCTTCGGGGAAATTGGTCTAGGTGCCAGGACCAAATTGCATCTGTAATAGTTTAACAAAATCGTTCCAAGTTGGTTCTTGTTGGTGAAATAATTTATTGCAATGCAAATTATTGGTCTTCACCAACAGTCACGGGGCTAAGCCCCTCCTTCTTGGGTATGGGGTGGCTCCCATTATTAAATGTAAACTTACTAAAAACAGTGGGTGGCCGTTAAAATTGTGGCAAAGCGCTTGTACATTGTACAAGGGAGGAATTTGTTGTGAAGGGACGTAAAGGGGAGTAAGAGAAACAAGGAGAGAGGGTTAATGTTGTGAGTAGACACTATTAGATTCTCACCAACAATAACCAAAGTAGGTCCACGTTCAATTAGAAGAACGCAACAATGTAAGCAATCAACAAGACTAACAAACTAGAGACAAAGTTTTGTAGATTCATTAATCAAGGACACAAAAGTTCCTTCTTTGTTATACAAGATCACCACTTGCAAATTTGGAGAGTTGAGAGGATGGAGGAACATAAAAGAGGACATACAAGAAATGTGAGGATGGGGGAACATAAAAGAGGACATACAAGAAATGTGAGGATGGAGGAACATAAAAGAGGACATACAAGAAATGTAACTCTTATTTCTTGATGTAGTAGTGATACAAAGTTCAACAACATACAACAATCCACAATTGCCAACCCTTTGGAATGGAGAAGCCATCTCAGTTTATAACATTACAACTGTCTTTTCATCTCCCCCAACCCCACGACTTTTCACCTTTCCTCACTAGTTGCGACCTTCCATATTCCTAGGGAATGAAAGTGAGTCTTTTTCTCATTGATGAAAAAGGATTCTTACAATGTTAAATTAAAGGTTAGTTAAGTGAATAAGACAAAATAGGGAAAAAGTACATTCTTAATGGAGAATTAGAATATGGAGAGAGAAAAAAGAAGAGAGATAGAGAGAGAAGGGTTGACCAATTTGATGAAGATGAAGCCTTTGTCGATGAAGAATTTGACTGGAAGCACTGTGATCACAACCTCCTTTTGTGAGATAATGGAAACATTCTAGAGTATTGTTTAAGTGTTCAAAAACACTGTTATGACATCTGCATTGTGATGGGAACATGATGATCTCCTTTGATTACAAAGCAGGAGTGAGGATCGCATTCTTACTTCTATAGGCGTTTACAATTCACCTTAGCGATCACAAATCAACTCCATGATGCCCAAACCTCTTTATGCTTGTCTGTTACTTCCTGAAATAGGTCTTTACCTTGTAGATAGAAGGATTGCTCCTTGAATTAGATTCTTGTCCTATGGCCCTCCGTTGAACTGAAGTGAGGTGATTGCAATGTGCTTCCTCTTTTGAGATGTGATCACACTACAAGGTGTTGAATGATTGTTTAAGAACACAATCAAGTGAATGACATCAAGTGAAATTGAGATGATTTCCCATTCTTACAAATATGGTACTCCAAATGAAATTTATCACCTTACCCTTTCTGGCTCCAAAAACTTCCTTGAATGGTATCAATTTTAGGATGCTTATGCATCTTCTTGCTCATGTACCTCTCATGGGAATAGATGAATTCTTGATCCTTCACACATGATGGTTTCAGATGCCTCAGTATCTTGACTAGCTCATCTTGACTTGTCTCTTGAAGAGATTTTGAACACAATCGCGGAGTCTAGATATGATGATCATCACCTCACTCCTTGAGCTTCACATTTCATCTTTGAACATGATGACCCCTTCACAATTCACTTTCCTGACCCCCCCCCCCCCCCCCCCAAGATGTCACATGAGCGGAAACATACTTATGGTATCTGGACACCTTTTAGCTCAATTTCTCCTCATGGAAATATGTTTCCTCCTCCAAATAGGAGGATTGATCCTCAAATGAAACTTGAGGATGAGTTACATGCTCTTGACCTCCAAACTGCATTGAAGCAATGTGAATGTCACCTCCTTGACTTGTAGGATGTGAGCACATTATAAAGCATGAGATGTGCATTGCTTGTGGGTTTGAGATGATTGTCAACATTACTCGTGTTGATCATCTCTCATCATGCTCATGACGACCATTCTCTTGATGACTTGGATATCAATGAAGTTCTTGATGTTTCAGATCCTTCACAGACCTCATGATGATGCTCCTGATTTCACCCATTGTCCAAGTGACTATCTTTTGCACACATTGACACCTTGATATGTTCCTTGTCATAATGTCTCAGATGATGTCCTTTTCATGAATGGATTCAACTAGGATGGCTCCTCCCTGCCACGATTGGGATGAGTTGAATCCCTCTTGTCCCTTGAGGAGGGAGGTCACACTTCGGTGTCCCCCTTGCCTCCCTTGCACCATGGGGACAAAGTGGACACCTGGGGTAGCTGGGAGTCCAAAGTGCGACTTGGGGGAGAGAGTGAGGTCACACTTTGGTGTCCCCCTTGTCCCTTGGGGGATAGAGGGGACAAAAGAGTGTCCAAAGTGCGACTTGGCTAGATTAGGAAATCAAATTTTGCCTCATATGTCCAAGTTGGGACACCATAACTGATTTTTTTACCTCGGAAGCTTAGGCACGTGTTTTGGGGTCAAACCTTCTATGATTTTGCCTCCAAAACACCTGATATGATCAATGGAACCAATATTACGATTTAATTCTGTCGTTAATTCAAAATTTAGCACCTATTCCCTCTTGAACTGTGAGGGGCAGCTGTAAAGTTTTGAAATATCTCAGGAAATCTTTGAGCCTTGGAGCAAAGTTGATGTTTCCACCTTGTAGAGTATTCCAAGAGCTTTCCGATGCCTATTTGTTTGCCTCCTAACTCCTTCTGGAACTCCCAAAATTATCCAGAGAAGTCAACTTTCACCGTTAGGACATTCATTCCCCGCACTTAGAAGACCCAATCGTGCACAAGTTGTTCTTGAATCAGATTTTCTTCCCTAAACTTTCCTAAATTGCCTTGGACACCTTCAATGTTCTCCAACATCTCCCTTAGATGCTTTAAAGTTTCTTTGTACGCTTCCAGAGGATGATTACCATTTGCAAAATGGCCAAAAATGACCTTTTTTGGCCTCCGGAGGAAGCTATCTTTTATCAAATCTCAATGAGATCACTAATCACATTAGGCACCCTTCCCTATACAATGAAACACACTGAATAATCATGTTAGTACTTTCCTTTGAGCTTGGGTGAGGGTAGGCTGGCCAGAGGAAGGATGCGCAATGATCGACAAACATAATTTTCAATTATGGGCTTAGTTGTCATGCTGAAAAGTTCCAATTTTTCATGTTGCACATTTTGCATGACGACAGTTCTTCATGGGATTTTTGATTCCATTGGTACTATTGGACAAGTTTGTACTCTAAGTGGAAAGATATCGTAGGTATTTTGTTCACTCCAAAGCTATTGTTTAGATTGAAATATTGTTCTGCATGACAAACCCAACTTGTAGGGTTGGTTGCATCAAGTTTAGAGAAGTCCAATTTTGGGCCATGCGACATGTTTCTTGATGAGAAACTTCTCTCAGAATGTTTTTTACCTTTGAATTTGCTCGAGAGTTCTAAATTTTGTGTGTCGAGGCCATGTACTCATTGTCGCATACCAATGACAATGGATCTTTGGTCGGTGAGTTCTTGCTCCATGTCCTTGATTCTGGATTGGGTCATCACAACCTTCTCAAGAAAGGGACCAAAGGCTCTGGAAAATGCATATTGGAGTTATATGTCAAAACAATCAGCTCAATGCGATGATTGCAACATTATAATTATCTCAAGGGCAAAAAATGTTCTAGGGTTTAACATGGTTGAAAATGGGTAGGGCTTCTACAAGGTATGTTTGGTTTGTGGGCTCATATTTAGACTTATCTCAATTGAAAATAGTTTTGGCCCAATGTTTCAAAGCATTATGGAGGGTAAACAATACCCTGAACCGACAATCCCATTTTCGAGGTCGGTTGCTAGTAATTTCCTAGGGCTAACAGCTTATTGGTGCACCACAAGTAACATAAGGCCAAAGGCTTCCTATGGCTAAACTTCAAAATAACTACGGGGTTTTCTGATATACCACCGAAGGTATGTGGTATCTCAAATTTGTGTACAACTATTGTCCAGGTGCTTGTGGTTATGGATCGAATCCCACCCCACGTCACACACAAATCTCATGTGTTTATCAAGAAAGGACGACTTTCTGTGATATTTTAAAACCCCTGCTCAAGGTTTCTAATCTAAAAAAAACTACTTGAGGGAAGGAAAAAATTTGGCATGGTTCGGGTGAGGAGTCTTAGTGTTGCTACTTGTGAATCACTTTTTGATCACCAAGGTCTTGGTTAGGTTGAGGTGAGAACATACAATGAGTAGCCCTAAACTGTTATTGTTGCTGTTAAATAATCCAAAATATCTATTTTAAAACCCTTGCACAAGGTTTCTGACCTAAAAAAACTACTTGAGGGAAGAATTTTTTTGGCATGGTTCGGGTGAGGAGGCTTAGTGCCTCTACTTATGAATCAATTTTTGATCACCAAGGTCTTGTTTAGGCCGAGGTGAGAACATACAGTGGGTAGCCCCTAAACTGATGTTGTTGTGAAAGATGGCTTTAGAAAGACCTGATATCAGATGTGGTGAACCTTACTGCAAATAGATTAAATGATCCAAAATCGGATCTTAAATTGCCCAATTTGCAATTTACATATAAGGCTTTCTCATATCTTGCAACAATGAGTATTGGGTACACTGGCATATCAAGTCCTATAGGCAATGGCCCCTTGTGAGATCCCCCAGCAAGGAGTACTTGGAGCAGGAGGTTGAAAATATCTTGTCATAACAAGTGCTTGTAGGGAAGGTCTTACTGTAGCTAGTGCTAGTGGAGGAAGCTCACACCATAGTGAGTGCTCGTGGGGAAGGTCTCGTCGTAGTGAGTGCTCATGGAGGAAGGTCTTGCTGTAGCGAGTGCTTGTGGAGGAGGTCTCACCGTAGCAAGTGCTCGTGGCAAGGGGGTTGAGGAGATCTTGCCACGACGAGTGTTGTGAAAGGTGCCTTGGAAGGTCTCGCTGTTGTGAGTATTCGTAGCAGAAGGCATATGTGGAGATCTTGCTATGGTGAGTACTGCAAAAGAGGATGTCAAAAGATCTTGCTATAACTAGTACTTGGACGTTGAAGCTAAAGATCTTGTTGGAGGCAGATATCTTTGCAGTGATATTTTGTGAAGTGTTGCGGGTGGAAGCTGAAGCGTCGCAGTGGAAGCTGAAACATCACAAAGAGATGATCACTGTGCAAGGAATACGAACTGTTGCTTCCAGATAGAAGGTTGCCTATTGACGTGCCTATTATAAGATCGCGTTGTCCATCAGGGATGGTCAAGTGATTTCTAGTTGTCAGTGATGTTTTCTAGTGCTGTATGTGAGGAAGAATGTCTGTAAAGTCTGGTACAAGATTTTGGAGAGGGAGTGAATTAAAGTCGCGTCCATAAAGGCTACAACAATATATTGTATTATATTGTGAATTGCTGGTCTCCTGCTGGATCCTGCAAATTGTCCCCATAAAGGGGAGTGTAGTTGCCTCACCCACTGGAGTTTTTCCCTACTTGGGTTTTTTTAGGAAAGATTGTGCTTGTGTTGTATGCGAGATTAAAATTGCATTACAATATTGCTGGCCTCATCGAGGGGGCAACCTCCTTTGAGCAAGCTCAGTGCAATATAATTTGTGGATGCTTTACTCTAGTTTGTACTCATTTATATAAATTCTATTCTCGCCAACTACTACTTACCATGCATGTGGGGTTATCTAAAATAGCGCAAGGGACGACTTACAAAGCATATGCGTCCATAATTATAATAGCAATGATGAAAATAAGAGTTGGGATGAAGGGGTCCTAATAATAACTTGATAGAGTTTTCAAAGAGATTCTCAACCAATTTCCAAGAAATACAATCCAAATTTACACCATCTAAAATCCTATCCATAAGATTGCCAATCTTGAGATGAGTACTAATTGATGGGTTATCAAGTTTAACTTGGTTTGTTTCTATAACCATTAAATGCTATATACTGTTACGTCATTTTTGTCAAGTAGAAGAATCACACGTAGTGTCTTGGGTTTGAAGCGGAGATTGCAATCATTGAGTATGAGCTCCCTTAAAGGATATAAGTGGTTCTATATAAATCATAGGATGAATTAACAGATTTGTGCATTGACTAGCTGCTCGTGGCCAAATTATTTGGGGAGGGTGCTAAGCTAACTTCCCCACCCATGCATTCTTTAGAAGGATCAAAGATTTTCTATGGGGAAACATTCTTCTTGGAAGGGGTGGCACCCATCATCGTTTGCCGCTCACTTGTGTCTTAGAATCTGCAATAGGTGCCATAAAATACCCAAACCTTCCAAAGATTGTGAATCATAGATGGATACAAGGATCAATGTCAACCTTGTAGATTGACAACCCAGGTTACTTGTGCTTAGGCAGATATTTCTGATAGAAACATATTCCTCAGCATGATCTCTAAGAAATCTTCCAACTATTTCGTATACGTTAAATAATCTAATATGTGTTTATTCTGAAGAAGATGCTAAATAATGGAAGTGATTTCCGTCTAATTTTGCTTATACTTGCTAGAGGTCTACTTCCACATCTAAAGCTTACTCAAGAATTAATTAAGAATGCTCGGTAGGGATAAAGTTGCTCTCTTGAAGTGGTTTCTTATGCTGACTATTGTAAATTTCATTGCTAGTGAAACTGAGATATGCTGCCTAAATCTCCTGGGCTGCTGTTATATCTGAATGCTTAGTTTTGACCCTCAGTGGCCACAGCCATTTGCAGCCGTTTTTCTAAGATATATTAGGACCCCTTCAAAAATGAGCTATATGCTCATATGGTGATAGGAAGCTGCACCTTATGCTGTATGAATAACATTCTTTGTCAATTTTCACCAACCCCCTACATTCGGGATATTAATATGAAACGACATCCTTCGACATCATTCTTGCTTTTCTGTGCAAAAAGTAAATTCACAAGTCCAATGCATGGCAGCAGTGTTCAGGCAGATTCTATATGGCAATGCACAAAAGCAGCTTATTTTCAGGATTTTAGAAAAGCGGACGACATTCCAAATAAATGTAGGAGTCATTTATGTCATCCTTGTAAGGGGAAAAACCTGAAATGTAGTAGATTCTAGCATGTGTTGTTGCATTCATTTTATCTTGCCTTCAATTGCATTATGATTGGGTAATGATTTAAATTTTTAATATATTATTTATACCTAATTGACCTCGCTGCTGATTCTGATTCACTACCAATTGATCTTTAGACACCATATTCATGCTTACTAAACCTATTGTTAATGAGCTATGTTCGTTATAACTGCTGTCTTTTGTATTCTTTTGCATTGAACTTTAATAAATAGAGTTGCATTTTGTTATCTAAGATCTTGATTGTGTCATTCCACACTATTTAACTGATGTATGCATGATTGTGGCTGCAGCACTTCAAATGTCTGTGCAAGACGGCGCAAAAGCTGCTGCAGGAAATATGGAGATGAGCAAAGTTTTGGGTGACCAAGGTTTTGTTTCGTCTATTCTTGCTTCGGTATGAATCTTATCTGTAAACCATTGATGTAAATGATGAAAATATATTTAAATCTGTGGAATGGTACCATTATCATAAATTTCCTTTAACTTAAATCTTGATGACTGCCCTTATGGATGCAGCTTCCTGGGGTAGATCCAAATGATCCTTCAGTGAAAGACTTGCTAGCAAATTTACAAGCAGATAATGAGGTGAGCTACGTGCATCTTAAATGTGTATCTATTACCACTGTATTAATGGTTGACAAATGTTAAAATAATCTTGTAGCTCAGTTGCTCATTATTTTATGTCCTCATGTAGTGGGATCTTTAGAGCCTGATATGGATGTGTACAGGTACTTAACCTTTGTTGTACATAGCCAATACATTCATATATCTATATGCTTTCCCTATTTGGTTCCATCTTATCAACACTATATAATATGACTTAAATCAATAAATGAAAAAATGCATATTCCTCTTCCATAAATGTGGGAATAGGTGGTTAAGAATAAATGAAAAAACGAGTTTTCCTTACAGGTAGTCATTTTAACAAGACTCATACCTCAGCTTCATTTAATGCATAACATTGTACACATTATTTCTGTTCAAAAGTAAACGATGCATTTCTAGTGAATTATAATCAGACAAACTATGAATTGCGTAGCCGTAGACACAAAGACCATATGTGGGAGATGAAGAAGACTACATACACAAGCAGTAAACATATGCATAAAATAATGTGCTCAAGGGATCGATAATGATATTTTAATCATACGAAGACGTGACCTGCACATGCATAGCTATTTAAATATGGTGGTAGTAGTTGGAGGACGATTCTCTATGGTCCTGCTAATTTTCAGCCAAGTTGTTATCTGGGCTATCTCATTATAACTACCACACTTAATCATGTTCATAAAGGTGGTACATGATTTATAGCACGTCATTGGATTCTCTAAATTATATGACTAACATAGCAAGTTCTAGTAAAAAAGTGAGCACATTATGAAAGAGGCTAGAGGGCGAGAAGCCCAAAGCAGTGGACTACATTCACCCGCTCCACTCCCTACTAATCTATGCTTATATGGGGCCCCTTGCATCATGGTTCTGACCAAAAATACACGAGGAAAAATGTCACAACTTTCAGCCAAGTTGTTAGCTGGGCTAATTTCATTATATGACTATAACTAACCCATTCTAATCATGTTTTCATTAAGGTGGTACATGGTTTATAGTGAAATAATGGATTCTTTATTTTATATGACTGACAAAGCTAGCTCCAGCAAAAAAGTGAGGACAGTATGAAAGAGGCTAGAGGGTGAGAAGCCCAACGCAGTGGATTATACTCGCCATTCCTCACCCTACTAAAAAATGCTTTTATGGGTCTTTGCATCATGTTTATGACAAAAAATACATTAGAAAAAAAATTGTCGTTATGGTAATGAATACTCATTGAGGTCATCTTTAGATGACTTAAATTCACATCGGTAAAATTCCACAAAAATCAATAATTTAATTAAATTGCCCATAGAATCTTTCGAATATTTAACACAAATACTTGATTGGGTTGTATTTGGACTAATCCCCCATTGGTAAGAATTGTGAGAAGGGTGACTTATAAGGCATTATATGCTCCAAAAAGCTTTGCAAATAGAGAGAGACTATAGGGTGAGAAGTCCAAAGTGGTGGTGAGGTTGTGTGCTAAGTAGGGTAAAAATGGCAGTAGGGTAACAAATACTCATGGAGGTAAACTTGAGATGACTTAAACACACAGATAAAATCTCACAAAAAAATTAATAATTTAACTGAAGACAGTTTAAGATTTGAATTCAGTGGATGTCTAGTTTTTCGTGTGCTATGAGTGGCAAGCTTCTAATCTATCTTTGTAGTGTCAAAAGTTGTTTGGCCAAGCCACTTATGCAGTCTTTTGTTGACTACTGTTTGAGCCTGTTTTATTTGTTCCTGAGGTGATGCCATGAGTTGGTGTATATCTGTCATCATTTTACGTGCTCGTATTTGACATGCTAGGGATCTAGGAATTACTTTTATTTAAACGAATATAAAATGCGTGCTATGAATTAAGCTTGGTTAAAGGAGAAAATACTTGATTGGAGAGTAACAAGGATGGGAATTTAAATGGTTCAGTTGGCTTAGTACTTAAAACCCAATTGGAATGATACCCATCATAATTGGCCTCTTGCAAAGTAACCCTACATGGTAACCTCTGCACTTTTAGATCACCTGGATAATTATGTCTTACAGACTGAAATGGATTTTGTGGTTCATTTGATTTTGTAAACCTTTCTTTGGACCTTAAGAATAATAAGAATTGATGAATGCCTGTAATCATTTTACAGTTACGGTTACCTGTTATGAATTAAGCTTGGTTAAAGGAGAAAATACTTGATTGGAGAGTAACAAGGATGGGAATTGAAATGGTTCAGTTGGCTCAGTACTTAAAACCCAATTGGAATGATACCCATCATAATTGGCCTCTTGCAAAGTAACCCGACATGTTAACCTCTTGAATTTTAGATCACCTGGATAGTTAGGTCTTACAGACTGAAATGGATTTTGTGGTTCATTTGATTTTGTAAACCTTTCTTTGGACCTTAAGAATAATAAGAATTGATGAATGTCTGTAATCATTTTACCGTTACGGTTACCTGCTCGTTATTTGATATGGTTAGAATTTAGGATTTTTTTTTATTGCAACGAATACAGTGTACGCGCTTTGAATTAATTTTTGGTTACAAGAGAACAGACTTAATTGGAGAGTAACAAAGATGGAAACTGAAATGGTTTTTATGGCATTAGTGCGCTAACCCAGAGTTGCATGGATACTGATTATATATATATAATTTAAAAAAAAAAAGTAATCTAGGTTTTAAATTAAAAGAAATATATTTATAATAATTATCAATTATATATGTAATGTTAAAAAGTAATCTAGATTTTAAATTAAAATAAATATATTTATAATAATTATTAAATTTAAATTACAAATAAATTTATATATTAGATTAAATTACAAGCAAACTACTCCTACCCCATGGGGAAGATAAGTATTTTTTTCGCAGATTGTCCATGCCAAAGGAAAATAGACGAAATGAAAGAAAAGAAGCAGAGCAGGTCAAAGGAAAATAGAATACATGAAAAAAAAGAGGCAGAGCAGGTCAAAGGAAACAAATCAAATAAAATCATAGCAGGTCAAGCAGAGCCAATATGAAATTTTGAATTAATAGAGCAAATCAAGGCCTATTCACCTCCATGTCCTCAATTGTTGCTGCTAAAACACATTTTAGGTTGTATGCATTTTTTAAATTATTTTTTTAGCCTTCTTAGAATTTGAAGTTTGTTTTAAAATTTTTAAACTTTTAAATCAGATATGGCTACAATTGGCCTTTATTCGGCTATATCTGATATGGCCCAGCTACGGGTTCGTATTTGGATATGGCCGGGTACAGTATCTGAGCCGTATCCAATCTTGTGCCATACCTGTATCTGTATCTGGCACGTGGATACGTGCACCCTAGTGGTAGGGTGCCATATCTTGCAACCTTGTTTTAAATCCAATTGGAATGATGCCCATCATAATTGGCCTCTTGGGAAGTAACCCTACGTGGTAACCTCTGCAATTTTAGATCGCCTGGAGGCTGTATAATTAGGTCTTACAAAGTGAAATGGCTTTTAGGGTTTGTTTGATTTTGTAACCCGCTCTTGGACCCTACTATTATTGATGAATGTTCTCTCAGCATTCTGGCCATCTGGAGAAATAATGTTACAGCTCTAAATCTTGTAAAATTTCCTTAAAACTTGGCTTTTCACTTTGGCAAAATAGCAGGTGGGCTAAATGTTTGAATCTAAATACTGGAGAGCTTTGGAACTAAAATGTAGAGAAAGATGCTATATATACTTTGCATGTTGGAAACGCTTGCTAAGTAAACTCATAAACATGTACAGACATCAATTTAGAGTTTGGGGACGCAATTATTGAACAATTTCCAGTCTGCTTTATATAACTCTATGCTGTGATGCTAAATAGATAAATCCTTTTTACATCATGAAAATCTGAACGATATAGATATTTGTAAGTATCACATTTTTGAGATCAGTAGGGGAGATTGTAATGTTGTGCATTAATGCCATACAATATCAAATTGCTACCTATTAAAATGATTGCCTTTGATCTTAATTAAACTCAGGAGAAGAAGGGGGAGGAGAAGCCACAGGACGGAGACAAGTGAAACTGGTTAATGGCGAATCAGCAGGACTGACAGATAAAACAGTGCTTGCACACAAATGTTTGTAGGCTTTCAGCAGATTTGGTTGGTTAGTCTGTTATGAAATTATTGATGGGTGTAATCAAAGTCGAATATGGATACAACTACAAGTATTCAGCTGGTTTGAAGGCTGTGCCTTGGGATGTTCAATATCAGCTTTTATCCAAATTCAATTCTACCTTCTTATTTATCTAATTTTTGTCATTTAAGGTAAAAAGCACTCGCAGTTTCATGGATTTACTTGGCAATGTTAATTTTAATATTATAGTGATAATTATCATTTATCCATTGATTCACATGTTAATACTATCTTAAAGCTCATGTGCTAATTTGTTTGTTAGCTTAAAAATTTCATTTATCTAGGATGGTGCAAATTTTCTAGAAATTAACTATTGTAAGTGTATTTGATTAACCTTTAAAGACGTGTAGATGACTGTCAAACAATTACGGTTGGCATGTATGGTATTTGTCATTCAACATCCCCCAATTCAACTATATTAAATTGCCTTATCTTTTAAACAATCTATTGTGGATAAATGCTGAATATTGTAATGCTAAAACTAAATTACATGGTTCATATGGACAGCTGACCTCCCATGGAATCCAAAGAAAATGAAAGCCAGACAAACTAAAGGCAAAGCTCAATTGACACAGAATCACAAGAGAAGTGGCTCTATGATTGAATTTTAAATGAAACCAATGTATTTTCTCTGTAATTTTGAGGTTGCAGTTGTTAAGATCTCATTTTTTTTAATTCCGTCGGGGGGTACTGTCAACCGTATCAAACCCAATGCGCACACTCACATGACTCCAATCCTGCGAGGGTTTGATACGATCTCAGGGGTACTGTTGTACGTGGACACACATGACTCCAAGCCTGCCAGGGTTTGATAAAATATACAAATCAAAACAAAGATAATGTCTTTCGTTCTTCCTAAAGTTATTTATGGTGTTTTTACGTGCCATCTACCATTTGGATTCGGTATTTATATGACATCCACGGCCTCAATCAGTCGGTTTCTGAGTAGTCATTAAAACTTTAATCTAATATGTTTTAAAACTTAATGCAACATTGTAGGGTGTCATTTAATTTGTAGAGTATATTTGGTATTTTTTAATTTTCGATATTTAATGTGGATGACATTGCCGACCTACATAACTGATGAGGTCTTACCCAAGCATTTGTGTGACTAAGCTTTAGATTTATAGGTTTATTTTTTGGCATAAATAGTTTCTGAATGCAAACACATTCATTTTGAGTGATTGAAATGTGACCCATCTTCATAGCTATGACTAAATGTTTGTAATAAAATATTGCCCATATGAATGGCTCGGAATGTTAGTATACACAAAAAATAATGGATAAGAAGGATGTTGAAGTGGCTTTGGTGATTTGATTTTTAATTGTTGTGGGAGTCGAAATGTCTTACGACTATAAGGGTTCTCAAAACTACGGACTATAGAGCTTTGCTTTTGGAAGCCCCACACTAAAATAGTAAGTGATAAGTCATGGTGTGGAAGCCCCACATTGAGTCATTTACAACTAGTCTAATCTTGTTGCAAAACTTAAAAACAAGTTTTGGCAGTTGAAGTAGCTTAGGATGGTGGTGCAGGTAATTCAATAGTCTAGCTAGAAAATTATAAGTCATAAAATATTATGGAATTGAAAACGTGTAGCGAACTATTATGCATCTAAGAGACAACATAATGTCACTCTTCTATTAAAATGAAATGGATGTGTATGGTACATGCATATACTGACGCAAAAGGTTGAGATCAAGAATCTCTTTGATTAGGAGGAAACACTTCTTGGTTCATTTTTGTTGACCTTGGGGTTTCATGTTTACATTTTTATAATTATAGACAAGAGGTACAATGGAAAATGGTTACAACTTTGTTGAACATATGTTGATGGATGACAATTCATCCTACTATTATTGTATTAGTTTGACTTATAAGTGTGTGCTACTTTGTGAGCATGACTTGGTGTAGTGTGAAAGTCCCATGTGCGCATGGCTTTGGTGTTGAGCTTTACTTGTGTAGTATGCTTTTGTGTTGTGTGACATCTTGGTGTGCTTCAACTGAGACGAGCATTGACAAGAGATGAGCAACAAAAAAATGGATTGTTGTTGTTGAGGTTTGGTGTTTAAGTTATATGATATATTGCCAATATGGGAAAAATAGTCAATGCCTCCAAAGTGAGTGCATATAGTCATGATGGGGCGTGGATCATTTGCCCTTCAAAAGAGGTGGCCCCATTGCAACTTTGGTTAACTATGAAAATTGAATTTGAAGTAGTTGAAGGTTGCACCTCTTAATGTGATTGACATATTGACCTACCATAAACTCTTTAAAAATTGATGTGATATGATAGGGATGTGTGGTTGTAGTTTTAACAATCCCATATCTCGGCACTATTTGCGTGATTAAGATCCAAGCAACAAGTAAAATGAGTTATCAACGCAAGGAAACATAAAACATATGGCTTAAGGAGTTCCACATTGAATATTGAATAAAGAACCAAGTATGGTGGCAGACTAAGAGTAAAAACATTTTCTCTAACAGTGTGCAAGATGGTATAAGGGCCATAACATATAGGTTTGATCCTTTGATGCTGACCCATGAAGTATTCTTTATGAAGATGCAACTAGATCTTATCATCCACCTTTAATTTGTGAGGTGTGTGATCTTCATGGCACTTTTTTTTATTTCTATTGGCGTGTGAGTATTTGGCAACTTGGTGCACTTGTTGGATGTGCTGTAAAAAACTCTATGCCTTCCCACTTATTTACCTTGTGAATGTTATTGTGCGCTTGATGGCGAGTGATAGGCAACTCCAAGGGGTGTGCTCGTATGGAACTCAAGAAATGGACTATGCCTAGTAGAAATGCTAAGAGCTCTGTTCTAGGCATGTTGAATGGGTCAAACCATCAACGCAACTATGCCGCTGTGTGCTAGTTGTACATGAACATTAAATGGATAAGTGTACAATTGACCACTTATGTTTTCCCATATGTATGAGCGTGAAATGTTGTAGATTAGTCTAGTTGTGTATCCAACATCTTCCACAAGGTGTGCCAAAAATGATTTAAAAAACTCAAATTGTGGTTAGATATGATGGATGAGGATAGTCTAAAGGGAATCCAAACATGATTGCAACAAAATAGTTGTATTTAGCTTGTTGATGCTTTTCTTGAATGCAACCATGATGACTATTTTAAAAAACCTTTTCATTACATTGAACACAATCATTCCATTGTTTTGTCATGTAGTAAAGACAAGAAATCCATGATGATACTCCCAAGACTTGGATAGAATGCACAACAATATATATCCCGAGCTCATGTTTGCTGGTTTAATGATGCAACAAGGAATGCAAGATTTGATGAGATGCTCTATCTTTGTGCATAGGAGGGAATCCAAACATGATTGCAACAAACATGTTGTATTTAGCTTGGTGATGCTTTTCTTGAATGTAACCACAATGACTGTTTAAAAAAAACTATTCACTACATTGAACACAATCATTCCAATGTTTTGTCATGTAGTGAAGACAAGAAATCCATGTTGATACTCCCGAGACTTGGATAAAACAAACAACAATGTATAAATCCTGAGCACATTTTCGCTAGTTTAATGATGCAACAAGTAAAACAAGATGTGATGACATGCTTTATCTTTGTGCATACTAGGCCACAAGAAAGTGTTGTTGGAACATAGACAAGGTCTTGCTCACTTTGATGTGTCAAGGATCTGAGGGGGAGAGTTTGTAGAATCACAAAGATGCCTAGGTTTGTAGAGAAGTTGGTTGGACTTGAACACACCGTCTTAGTCTATTGAGTTGAGATATACCCAACAATAGTAGTTGTGGCCACAACTGTCAAGCACTTTGATGAACGCTTGGACATTAGGACAACTAAGGAAATTGTTGCTTTGTCCTTTCCTTGTGTTTGATTCCAAGATGGAAGTGTTAAATGTAAGTTATCTACTTCGTATGGCACACACGTTTGAACTTAGTCGGTGCATGCAAAAAGTGAACCAACTTATGATATGAGTGAATGATGGTTTGCTTCTTCAAGATGTGATGTAGCCATTTCTTGGTTGCTTGCATAATGACATACAATTCTTTTTCATTGATCAAGAAACACTAGACTATGTTGATGAATGGATCTAAGTGATATGCAAGTGAATGTCCATGTTAGGTGAGTACTCTATGAAGTACATAATATTATGCATCATTTTTGATCTTAAGGGCTTGGATGATGTTTAACATGTCTAGGATTGGTGCAATATAACATATTGCTTGAGTTCCTTGAAGGGACAATGTTGCAATGTTGATTATTGAAAAACAATTTTTGCACGAGTGATTTGATTCCGTGGCTACAAGATGTGTGAGAATCCAAGGATGAAGTAGTGATGGAAAGTTGCAACTCTAAGAAAACCCCTGAGCCATGAGATTGCGAGGAGTTGGCCAATCTTGAATCACCTTTATCTTTTTTGGATTTACATGGTCTATAATGTAGACTAGCTACTGACCTGCACGGTGTCAAATTTACACTTTCTAAGGTGGCTTGCAACTTCTATTGGCACAATGTGTCTAAGATGCATGTTAGGTGCTCAACACACTATTTCCAAGCATTGCAGAAAATGAAAATATCATTGAAGAAGAGAATGATTGAGGAATTGGCACACGACCTACTAAGAATGCCATTAATCAATAACATGAATGTTGATGGAAAATTGGTAAAATTAGAAGGAATAACCAACTACTAATATTGATATGGAAAGAAACAACAAATGATACACAATACACAACTAACACAAGATGTGAGAAAAAGCTTTGCATAAAGATATGCATACCAAAATTCACTGCAATTTCTGATATAAATTATTATTAAAAAAAATGCTTACAAATGACGGAAAGATACACGTATAAATAATTATCTGAACTACTAACTACATAAATGTCATCTAATATGACAAGTGTTATAGTGACTTGAGTAACTACTCAAGATTATGTTTCAAACTATGACACTAACTAGATGACTTAACTCTTTATGAGATTAAATTATGATCATGTGGAATATGGATATCTACAATTACCATTATTTCAATTACATAAGATGAATTATAATCTATGTGAAAGAGCATTGTCCTATCTAGTATGCTATGTACCTTTGATGAATCCTCATCATTCCTGTCAACAATAGGATTTTGGACTTCAAAGCATACAAAAGATAACTTGAAGATATGATCGGAGTGGTGACAAGAAAAAAATATGACGTTGTAGGTGAAGAGTCAACATGCCAAAGAAGGAAACTTGATAAAAAATGAAAACAATGAAGTGGAGGTTATTTTGACATGATAATAACAAAATAAAGAATGCAAGAGTCAAAGGTCTACACAATGATGTGTAATTGTGTTGCTAAATGGTCGTAGAAAGAGAGCCTTATCAAAATGTTCCAAAATAAACCAAGGTAAAAACAATAAGTGTGCCTGAAAAGATAACCTCGAAGACACTACAATTTAAGAACAAATTCGGTTTGACATTTTTGTGTTTTTTACATAAAAAACACATGCTTTAGAATTGAGCACCTTTTACTATCGAAGTTTAACCAAAAATGTTATATTTAGGTCAATTATAAACAAAAATACATAAGAAATTCCACTAAAAATAACTTTTTAGGAATTGAAAATACCTGTAAAATTAGCATAAATCAAATTATCACTACAAAAATCTTCAAAAAAGCAATTTGTCCAAATAACTTGGAATATATTGAAAAAGTTAGAGAATCAAGAATATCAATAAAAGAGAAAAGTGCTTAAAAACATATAATATACCTCCCAATAAGAAATTCACTTGATCTAGATTTTTATTTATTTTGGCACAAATCTTAAAGGCTTGAAAATTATTGTACGAAAACTGAATCGATGCTTGACGTAGACCAATAGTTTTTGGTAGATGTCGAAACCTACCATTTAGTAAAGTTTTAGGTCAAATAGAGAACTTCTATTTATGCACTATTCCCAATATGGCTCAAATGAGTCATACAAATGTTGAATTAACACTTGATGCAAAATAACAATTTGCTATAAACATTGAGACCTATATTTTGCTATACATTAAGGTCGAATGAAGAATTATGATTTTTACACTATTACCAAGGTGACCCAAACAAATGAACTTATATTGAATATTTTCCCAGAATTTTACTAAAAATGAGCAAATGAAATCCAAACCCCCGAATAGATTGGAAAGATACCAATATCTAATGGATAAGAAATTAAGAGAAATGTTGCTATCAAAATTAACCTAGTAAGCATCTAAATTGTTTTATAAAACTAGCCTATAATGACGATACCTAGAATGGATAAAAAAATATCCAACAAGTTTTCAAGTTTGTTTTACAAAGGTTTCAGTAAGTATCTAAGGGATCATTTTACATTTTCACATGGTTCATACCTTGTTTTAAAATGAGTCTCCTCAAGATTATTTATTCGTCCACTTGTAAAACTTTCAATATGGTGTGTGACCGAAAAATCTATATTAAAAAACCCAAACCGTATGTGACCCTATGAAACCACTTTTTGAAGTGGATCGAACCAAATATAGATAACAATTGTGAAAACGCTATGCAAATTTGAAGATAATCTTAAGTCTAAATGTTTATCACGACTTCGAGACTCCGAAAAACTGGCATGTGGACCACTCAGGGTCATACACTTAGTGCAACCATCTTTTTATGTTGCAATATTGTTTCAATGTCTTTTATTTTGAATGTGTATTTCAAATGCTTTTGTGTGTAAGGTTAAGTAGATTATAAAGATCATTAGAAAGTGAACAAGAGATTGCTCCATGAACCAACCATGACGTCCTATTTTGGTTCACCATTTCATAGCCATTTTAAGCTCTAAAAGTTTCATTGACCATAAAGGATTCCACTTGGACCAATCATGAAGACTCATTCTTTGAAGGAGTTTCAAAAGTGATCTCAAAGTTTCAAAATGCTACAAATTGCCACTCTCCAAGATTTTGCCATGTGGACGGTTCACAACTCGCTAAAATCATTCATGTCACAAGGTAAAGCACTAATTTTTTTAAAACTCTCTGCGACTTCGAGGCTTCGAGAGGCTTCCATGTGGATCAACCATGGCGTATGGTCTTCTGCATTGTTTTTAAAAGTGGCCTCAAAGTTACAAACACTCCGAGGCTTTGAGACACTAACCGAATGACACATGGACCAATCAAAAGTCACAAAAACATCAAGACAAATTTTTAATCACTCTGTAAATATGAAGCCATGTGATTTTTCCATGTGAATTATCCAAATGCATTGAAATTTAGACCGACCTTACTATTTATACAATCAAGGTGGAACTGGGTTATGTTGTCAATGAAATTCTCACTTGGATTTGATGGATAATTCAAAGATTTCTTGCAAAAGTTAATCACGACTTCAAGCAACCAACTAAAAACATGTGTTGAATAGATAATGACTACAATGCATGCATGAAGGCCATAGACAAAGGAAAATAGGTTATGGCATGGCTTCTCCACAACATCTTGAACTTACCTCATTTTTTCATCCTTAGAATCTTTTTCAGAACTTAAATGAGTTTGACTGAATACTAGATTCTTTAGATTTTGGTTTTTATGCAGTGAGGTCATATGTGTTTGTTTTGATAAAAGTTAAATAGATTAACATCTATATTCTCTTTTTTGCCTTATACCCTTCCTTTTATTTTAAAATGAAGACTCAAAATTCACTTAGAGTAGCATCATTACAAGTATTCCATTTCCTTAGATTGTATTTTTGAATGCTCCTCAAGAGGTTTTAAGGTCACATTGCTCCCAATTTCTATTTCACAGCGAATTTATTTCAAGAGCTAAAACCTACAACTCATGCATTCAACTAAATCTAGCAAGTCCTAAAATGAGAGAGTTTATCCCGTCATTATTTGTAGTCCATGTCAAAATTTACATCAACAAAGACTTATTTTGTACTCTTGCACTCTATTTTAAATCAATAGAGAATAGTTTTCTTTATCATACCACAATAATCCTCAATAATTTTAATATTTTCCTCCACATTGAATACTAAATTTGGATCAATGTTCTCATAACTAGTTAGATTCTACATGCACCATCAAATGAGGTAAAAATATTGAAAGTTTGGTTTAGAGACAAGAGATTCATCTAGATATCTTCCTAATAGATGCATGCAATCTTAAATAGATGTAAAAGGAGGAGAAACAAATTCGTAAGACTTAGTAAATTCATTGTTTGAAGAGGCTATGTAATATAAAAGGGCTGAAATGATAATCCAATTCATGCATATTCTCCATAAAATACAAATAAGCACACCAATAGCTCGAGAAACGAGGGCCTTCCAAGAGTCCACACCCTATAAGGTACAATAACATCTTGATAAGTTGATGTTTGAAATTAAAATAGAAGTGTATGCCCTTGAAAAATGGATCATAAACTTAGAGTTATTTCTTTTGTAAATACCTTCTCAATTTTTGATGAAATAACGTTTGCCTTGCTAAAATCTACACCCAATTTCCATCAATACTGGAAAAATCACCATAAGAAATATAAGGAAGATGTCGAGGATGGGTTTACTGTCCTCACACGTCCCTCTTGGAGTGACTTTATTGGTGTTGTTACAAAGGAGTATTGTCTAGAAAATGTATAAGAGGGGAATTCACTTGTTTTATTGTATGCTTGTTTTTATATAATGACCTTTATTATGCTCCTCTCTGCGACACTTTGGTCCCTTGTTTGTAACTCATGTTGTCTTTGTTCATTCTTTCTTTTATATGCGACATTCATGTGTCTCTTATATGTGGCTCTTTGCTCTTTCTATGACTAACATATGTGACATTGCTTGTGTACTTGTTTGTTGCCATATTTGTAAACTTAATTTCATCTACACTTGTTTAATAGTAAGCTTTTTTCTATCTCTTCATGCCATGATTTCTACCATGCAAACCTTTGCAAGAACAAGGTCTCTACTATGCCCACCTATAACAAGCTCTTAATGTGATCTAACACTAAGTACCTACTACATCCGACATGGACACACATCACTACTTTTGATTTAAACGATCTATTCACACATATCACTCACCTCAAAAGAGGGGCAATTTAATGGGGTATCACTTAGAAATCTATACAATTTAGGCATCATATAAAACATAGAACTCTTAATGGAATGGAACAAAATATGTACAACCAAGGAATATGAATAGACACATAAAAAAATTAAATTAACATAGGTAAAAACCATCAAACAACAAATATAACTGACAAACATTGTTGTCAAAGATGGATGGTTTTATTTTGATATATTTTTCAGGGCCAAATCTAACATTTTATGGAACATACAAATAGTTATAGGTTTGTGATATAGATTTAGGAATAGTTGGCATAGTTCATAGAAAATTTTACTAATTTAGGTGTAGAATGTGGGGGGTAGGAGCACTTCATTCCCTTTTGAATTTGTGCATCTTAAGAACCTTTACAGTAAACAATATGGGGGCATGTGCCTCCTTTTTATTCTATATTTCAACATTGCATATTTGATACACAATGGAAATATCACAGTGGGGGCATGGTACACTTCATTTCCTTTTGAATTTGTATTATATTACACACTTGGGCTTAGATCTGTTTATAGCAGCGTGGTCCATGCGAAAAAGATTATGGGGTCACCAGAAATCACCATGACACCCTTCTTATCACTCTTTCAATGAGGCTTTCAGGGCATTTATAAATCCCTGTGAGACCCCTCCTTATTTAAAAGGTTATTAGGATGACTAAAAAGTAATGTGACACCCTTCCTTTTGGTGTTGGGTCAAACACCACCCAATTACCTTGTGCATTCGGCATATCCATCAACAAATTGAGGACTAATCTCCCCAATCCTTTAGCAACTCCATTCCAATCCATATCTCTAAGATCAACATCAAGGAGTTTCTCCTTCGACAAGACAAATAGGTGTACTTCCTTTCTTTGCAAATTTACATGTTTCAATTTCAATTTACAATGTTGTAATTACATTTTAAAATTTGAGTGAAAGTTAAAATCTTTCTATGGACATTAATTACACTCTGCGTTACAAGTTTCAATATAGAGATCATACTAATACTCAAGAAGATCAAGCATCTCTAGTGAAGATACATTGTGGTTACACACTTAGGTATCTTGTCTTTTAAGCATGCAATTTTGTTTCATGTAGATAATATTTTCATAGACACAACATCATAGCCTTCCCCACCTTGCTACCATTATAGGTTACGCCTCTCAGCATAATTAATATACTATATATGTAAATATATCAAATTGTTTTTGTGAAGTAGATTTTAAGAAAAAAGATTAAAGATAAATATAGGTTGACTATTAAAAGTTTTAATGTACACAGACATGCCATGACGAGTCGTTCCTTGCTTCTATTGTAGAATGTCTTTCGAGATAAATACCTACTTGAGATACATGTTAGATTTATGAATATAATGTGTAAATATATATCCCATAAAATTATTATAACTACCATATATATCTAAATATTAAGTTATGAATTTTTCATATGTTGGTAATTCTTTAACTAAACTTTTGCAATAATATTTTTTACATATTTTGCAATACACTAATTTTTTTTATAATATATATATATTAAAATAAGATCTAGCTATAGCTATTTATTGCCCTAGTTACTTATCACCTCATAAATCAACTTGACATAAAATATATGATTGTCATGTTTTTGTAAATTATAAAATATATGATAGTCATGTTTTTGTAATTGTCTAAATTGTGTTTTGTCAAGTGATGTTCTCCAGTTGTTTCTAGTTATTGGGCCATACATACATACTAATTGCTTTTTGTTGTAGTTTATTGTACATCCTATTATTTTGTTAATATCATCTAAAACATTAAATATATGATTTCCAATAAAAACATAAAATATATGATTGAGTTTTAATTTGGTTAATCCTAATTCATTACTTCATAAATCAATTTAATTTAAAATATATGATTGATTGTAACTGGGTTAGTTCCAAATTAATAATAATTATGACACAATCTGACTACAATTCAATAGTGCTAAAAGATTACAATGTCGAGGACTCCTGGTTTGGGTGCTGGGCAAAGGAGCGTCTACCAAAAGTAGGCACTTTCATATGGTTGGCTGCCAAGAAGTATATTCTCAAGCATAAGAGGAGACAAAAAATTAGAACTTTATGGTCCCACTATGTTTTTTACTATGTCTCAATGTTGAAGAGGGCATTGACCATTTATTTCTGCATTGCTCCTTTGCTCAAGAGTGTTGGGATTGACTGCCAAAATTTAATGCTCAATTGGGTCCTTCCTATTGATATTTCAACTACATAATGTTAAAAGCCTCCATTCATCACGATGGTCGCTGTTATCACCAAATCACATCAACCCCCTGAATGGCCATGTTGTGGATAGGGCATTCTGTGTGATTGGGTAACATTGGGTTACCTCTTAAGCTGTGGGACTTCCGGGATTGAGATAACCCTCCAGAGAAAGCTGGTTCTTGCCTCTAAACTACCTGCCACAAGCTACTCCTAATGTAGGCAAAACTATCTAATCCTATCCTAATATTCCAAGGGACCAGGGAGAGAGAATGTATGAAAAGTAAGCCTACACTAAGAACGACGATACACTAGAAAAGGAGGTTGTTAGCCAAGAATCCAACTGCTTGAAATGGAGGGAGGTGAGCAATGGAGAGGGTAGACAAAATACACCACAGACCAAAGATGAGTTCACATAGAACACCACTTCATACCCAGTAAACACGGCTCCCAAAACCTGAAATAAACATCAGGAATATGCACAATATACCCTGTAATGGAGAGAGGCAAGTAGAGAGAACAAAACATGTAAATGATGGACAAAATGTATCACAAAACCAAATTTATTGCTCCAATAAGTATGCACAGTACAACATTAGTGGGCAAGAGGCAAGAAAATGCCATTACAAAACTTGGAAAGGAGGCTTAAGCTCCACATTCAACCCAATAGAGAAGAAAGAGAGAGGGGGCAAGAGAAAAATGTGTCATGTGTTATTAAGATATCAAAATCTTCTATTTTAGAAACAACGATGACTAACTCCCTTACAAATGAGCCCCAAGTTACAATTTATAGAATTTGAGAAGAGAGAGAGAATGTAATCCCAAAATATGCCTTTCAACCACTTGAAAAACACAATAAATGAAGTGAAATGATGGCATTTGATTTGGAAAATCTCCCTCATGCTGTCCCATGACCTGCATATGAAGAAAATGATGCCCGTGTCCATTAATTGCACTCCCAATCACTACGAAATCACTATTATGAACTGGGTTGATTTTTTGAAAAATTCACCATAAAATTTGCATCAATTCCTAAATTTCCTAGTTGTTGTACAGAGGTTTCAGAATCATGATTCCAACGAGACTAATTTTGTGCAGTTCCGTTGAGATCAAGGCGATGTTGTTTTTGTGGAATATGTTGAGTTCTCTAACTGCCCTTAAATAATATGGAATGTCTCTGGTTTTCGATGTTTTCTCCCATGAGGGTAATGGCATTATATCTATGAAATCGTAGGAGAATGATTGTTTGATAGTTCTCCTACATTATAGGTAGGTTTTGGATTTTGCCTCTTGATTTTCATGGTTCATGGAACCCATCTCAATGACAAATCATTTCGGATTGTAATGGTTACCTATGTTTATTTCTTGGTTTCTATAATATAAACTAGAGAGGGACCCATCAACCCTTATTCAAAAAAGAAGAAGAGACAATAGTGATTTATGAAGTATTACACTTTCTTTATCTTTTGGTTTGAGCAATCATATTGAATGACTTGACACAAAATTAATAACCTAACTAAAAATTTATTATAAACAACTAAAATATTTGATTTTTACAAAAAACTTAATATGATTTGAATTAACTAAATTTATTTACGATTATTAAAAATATTTAAAAAAATAATAATAATTATTTAATAAAATAATCCTTCTACATTTAAAGTGCCAAAAAGCAGTCTGGGGTCCAAGCACTGTCTTTACTTTTGCATCAATATGTGAATGAATACGGGGGGTCAATGTCTTTTAAATAATACCATTGCCTTGAAACCAGCGCGGCATTTCCAGTGAACACCTCTAGTTAAGAATTTGTTGAGCAATGTTAAGACTGGGGAGCTTTCTCTTTACTTTACCACCAACATCACCATATTTTTAAAAAGGCTTTAATTTATTTATTTATTAAATTTAACCGAATATGATATTGTCTGATCTATTGAACACTTTTCGGTGATATCTTTTATTTTGAAGAATAATGTTGCAACAATAACAATTATAACTTCTATTGCTCAGATCAATGACATGAGCTCGACTTATACCATGGATGGTAGACATTATTTTCGCATGTTGTTTGGGACCTGTCTGAGGATGTGAACTTGTCACAACTTCGCCTAATTCTACAAACCAGCTCAGGGAGCTTCTGTCTTACATAGATCTGCTTGGATTCTGTTGACAAAAAATTGACTTAGTTCCGTCAATGTATGGCTACATACTGTCTATATGATCATTAAGCTATTACCTGTCAAATCATCATTTGCGAATTGATCTTTTGAGTCACATTAATGAAATAATCTTTCTTACATTAATTTTTAGATATTGTTTGTTCATTCTAAAAACAGTTTAAACCTTATTCAACATATTAACTTTGTTTTGTATATTCAATTTAGAACACGAGTCATGAAATTGTTAGTTCTTATTTTTGTACTATAAATTGTGAAAATACTTAGATTGTAGGCAATCCCCATTGATGAGATATGTTCTACGGGAGCTAATACGGTTCATTGTCTGCCTTGGCACTGCCTATGACTTCTCATGTTTTTCGGTTTATGAATGAGAACAACTCGCCCATACATATTGGCACAAACTAATTTCATCCCACTTGTATATTTAGGATAACCCGATCTTCATTCAAATAGAGTTATAACTCATATGTACAATTCGATGGGCTACACCTTAATCTATATTAAACAGCTCGGTAAAATAGTTAATGAGGCGTAGGTGGGTTGGTCCTGTCCGGACCCCACCCAAATGCAACCCTTAACATAAGGTGCTGTTGTGTTTGGGATTCCTTGTGCTCATGCGTTAATGCCTATTGCAGTGAAGTTAGATATGCTCCTAGAAAGGGAGATTGCCCCTTTCAAGACCATCACTGTCATTCCTATACCAAGTGGGCCTATTAAAATAACTAAAGGTTGTCATTTAGTGCAAGCTTAGCCCGTTGTACTCGAGTTTCAAACCAGGGTAGTCCAAATGTGGATAACAATAAAAAACACATCCATTATGGAAATGCATCCTGTCGCTTAATAATTTGGCACATTTTAAATGGAGGTAAAAATTTAAAAATAGATAAATAAATCTTACACTATTACAGTTTAATGGTATGTATGATGGTCTAAAACGTGTTGATTAAGCCATATACAAAATCTTCTATTTTAGAAACATATCGAATCCTAAAAAATGAGACCCATGTACGGGTACCCCTCAAATTCAGTTTAGCATAAAAAAAATTGTAAACACAAAACTAAATGATTCTTCTTCATCCTTATCTCGTTGATTACGGGTCTGAAAGTTTATATTGAGCCGGTTTCCTTCTACAGAATGAATCAAGATAAGTTTATTCTAAGATGGATTCCTCCATTAAGTCATGATTTTTAAAGCTAAAATACAACATGGCTTCTAAGGGTAATCCTGGAGGCAGGTAGGCAGCTGGTTGCGTTATCCTAGGGATTATTCAAAGGATGGCTTATATTCATGTTGGTTCTAAATCCGATCTCGCATGGGACATGGCATCATCCCATATGTTAGATCGAAGCCTGGGACATTAGTTCATAAATCTCCATCTTGCTCTTAATTGCGATCATTGATAGCAATTGATGCTTTTTTAAGGGGATATCCATAGTAATCACCAATAATATCAATTTTGGGACAATAATAAGACATGCACTCATAGATGATAGTTCTTGGCCAAGATCGTCACCTATCTGTCACACTTCAGGCTGAGTGGAGACTTCAAAATTGTTGGATCTGTTCTGGACTAATAGGTCTGGCCAAACTTGTCTATGAAAATCATGGTGAATTCACTTAATTATAGACGATATCCAGTGGGCAACATGGTAGAACCATGAGATGGTATGTCTGGGAGTTAGACTTGGCTGCCATGGATATTACCCTCCACATCAACAAATCATCATTAAACAAGTCTTTAGTTCCAGAGTCTCCATATTGAGAGTATAATGAAGCAATGATGGGTTGAGTGCGCAACATGTCTTTCACACAGCTGCTCTTACTCTGACACGTTTTGGGATAGTCATGTTCTATTTCTCAACAGCACATGCCCTGCCCAAGAAATTGTTGATGGAAATGCCTTGAATCAAGTTCCCTCTATCTCTGTCAATTTCACATTCATTTTTTTCGTTGATGCCTTTTTTCCCATGCTATCATGGCTTCCAATGAATATGTAGACTAGAGCTTGGAGAGACACCAACATAGTATGAGCTCAGGTGCTAATTGTGGATATAGCTGTCTTGTTAATACACAAACATGGCCCCTCCTCAGGCTCCTTAGTCTATGTAAAGTACCTGGTGATTAGTCATTTTTGGATACATGACAATTTCTCCAATCAGGCAGTCATACCATGTAAGATGTTGAACCCATTTTTAAATTGTCGATGTTCAACCATTATCACCCATGGAATTAAGCTATGGAAAATCCTCAAATGGGCACCAAACTGTAGTGTAGACTCAAATGGCCTCCACTGCCTTGTTAAATTAATTTTTAGGAATATGTCTTTCTTCTCCAATTACAAGGGCTTCGAAAAAAAATATAATGTTAAAAAAATCTGGTGAACTATAGTGTTGGTGAAAAAATGGCAAGATCCCTCAGCATTATAATAGCCAAATATGATTCCATTAAAGGGCACCTAACTTAGGGTGCACCACTACTATGTCATTCGGCATGCACCATCTTATGTTGCTTCCACTCTTATGCATCTGTTTTAGCTCCAACTAAGGGAAATAGACTTTTTCTTTGCACTATTATGATAAGCGAATGTATCAAATTTGCAGTTCCATTCAATCCGTTGCCAGTGGTGTTGCGCCATCAAGGCGATGTTGTTTTTGCATGGAATATGTTGTAGTATGCTCTGAGACTGTTCCTTCTTAAATAATATGGAATGTCTTCTGAAAGTTTTCGATGTTTTCTGCCCATGAGGGTAATGGCATTATATCTGAATGAAATCGTAGGATGAATGATTGTTTGACCGTTCAACCTACATCAATAGGTAGGTTTTGGATTTTTTGCCTCTTGATTTATCATTGGTTGGCATGGAACCCAGCCTTGCAATGACATATGTGATCATTTAGGGCTGAGCATTGTAATGGTTACCTGAACTGATTCAATTTAGTTTTTGCAGCGTGTACTGCATAACTGGGGAGATGAGCAGTGCATCAAGATATTAAGAAATTGTTATGAGAAACTGGAGACAGATAGTGCATTTAGGTGATAGTGATTGACACTGTTCTGCCAGACAAGACAGGTTTGAGTGGAGACTGCAGGGCTGCATTGGAGCTTGATCTGCACATGATGGCATTCTTTCGAGGGGCGAAGGAGCGAGGCCTTCATGATTTTAAAAAAATTGCAGAACCTGCAGGTTTCAAGTCTGTGAAGCTTGTCTATCAACTGGATGTCTTGTTGTCCGTAGTTGAACTATACAAGTAATGATTTATTACAGGTGATATTGTAAAAAAATAATAATTATTATTGTAATAAAATGGATCCTTCATACCACTAAATTGCCATAAATAACAGTCTATGCAAGAGCTAAGCACTGTACATGAATCTTTTAAGATTCAATGATGGAATAAGTAAAATAACTCAATATCCTCTAAATAATACCATGGCATGAAACAAAAACAACATTTCCAGTGAACTAAGTCTGCTGTTTTACAGATATTTTTCATAAAATATAATTCTAAATGGATGTAGAGTTAATCCATTTAGTGAGTCTTTCTTTATTTATCAGTATCACCATAATGTTTTGAAAAAGGCTTTAATACAACACTCCCCTTATCTTATTAAATTTAACCGAATTTATGATCCCTTTCAGTCTTTGATATCTATTGAACACTTTTTCTGGTGATATCTTTTATTTTGAAGAATAATGTTGCAACAATAACAATAATAACTTCCAATGTAGAACAATAACATTAATGATTTATAATGGAAGTAGACATACAACTCATGTTGTTTAGTACCTTTTTTTGTATATGAACTTTTTACCCTTTGGTAATTAGTCATTAGACTTTTGTCTTCAAGATTTTGGATTTGTTCTAAAAGTGTTGTTTGAGTTTACATACGTCAAATGTTGACTATATTAAATAATTGAGTTAGAAATTCTCTCCATATGTGGCCTTGTCCATCCTTGTTTTCTCTTGTTCCCATGTGGGATCAAATGCAAATTACACTTATGTAGTGCCCACCTTTTTCTAGCCTATATGGTTTGCTTCATTCTTAAAACACAGTTATAAACCTTATTGGACATATTAACCTTGCCTTTATGAACACGTATGGTCAATTTAGAACACGTAGCGCTCATTTGACTAGATTAGTTAGGTTGACACCTTTTATTTGATATTATGGACTACTAACACTTGTGAAAATACGTAGATTGTAGGTCAAATTGATACATGTAATGTGATATGTTTATAATAACTAATACAATTCAAGGTTTAAATTTGATGGTTGTTTATGATGGATTTTTGATGACATAATAATAAAACTTTATAAATATTCGAATATCTAATTTCATACGACGAACTATGTGATATTGTAAAACATGACCATCATTTATGATAGAGATATCATTAACTTATATGTTTAAATCTATTCGCTTAGTATACAACTAGTTTAATCTTATATTGGACAGAAGCTATTAAAATAGTGTGCAATGAGTGCGTAGGTGACAGGTCATAGGAGAACGTGGGATTTAGACTAGCCACCCAATCTTGCACAAGCAGCTCATAAGGCTGCGTCCTGGCCATGTTCTTTGTGTGATGCCTTAGTATAGGTGATGGTTATTTTGGGCACTATTGAGTGACCCCAATGTATGTAATGTAGTGTGCTTTGAATTATTAATTTTGGAGAGGGCCCCTGGTTATGATGTAAACTTGTTTTAGGAGCTAATCACTCCTCTATCTTTTAACTATTAAAATATGTTAAAGGTTGTCATTTAATCACAAGGGTTTAGGGTCACATGTTAAACCCTCGAGTGGTCCCCAAAACATATATTCCAAATGTAGAAGCAATAAAAAACACATAGATTATTGAATGAAAAAAGTTTGGGCATAATTTTGGGGGGCCCTTTTTAGCTTGGGAGGTCCCCCAAAATTTAAAAATGAGCCCTAAATAAATCTTACACTATTACAGTCTAATGGCTTATGTATGATGGTCTTAAAAGATGTTGATTCCCTCCCTTTTTACCACTTGTTTGGTCAAATCTCATGTAAGGGAAATGGATTCAAATGTTTATTAAAATGTTGACTCTTATTGTAAACTTGTTAACATTTTAGGGAATTTGGGGACAAGAGGGCAAAAAGATAATTTTAAACACAAAACTAAATGATTTTTATTTTGTTTTGGCATCTTTGACCTTGATTGAGGGAGAGGGGTGACACATGTCACCCCCTTATATGTGAGGATGATTTCTTTCTCCTGTTTATAATTCCCATCCATGGTAATGAACCAAAGCTTCATTCTCCATTAAACTGATGTCTTCTTTTCTGGGAAATTGTTAAACAATGGTGCTTAAGGCAGGTAGCAGCTTGAACATTGCATCATCCTAGATAGTTGCAAAAGATGGCTTATATTTGAGATTTTTTAGAGGTCCGACCGCATGAGCTCATTTATGTGGCATAATCCCATATTTAGATATTAACTTGCTCATACCTTTATCATAAATGTTTATTTGCTCCTATGGTCCGATGCATCGATTAGCAATTGATGCCTTGTTTTACTCCATCCATCATCTGGTTTGATGGATGTTTGAAAATTAACATTGGGGCAACAGATAGGGATATTCCCTGACTCATAATGGTAGTAGCTTAAATCTGCATATTGTTAATGTAGGCTTTCTTTACTCCCTTCAACATGGTTTGAGATCTGTAAAGGGGACTCATGGTCTGGATTTGAATCCCCTATGTCCCATATCTTGGAGAGGAAATCCAAGGGGTTTGAACTATCCTCCTATATCCAGGATTTTGGTGAACTGGATGGAGTAATCAGGAGGATCTCTGTCTGACTTAGCAGAACTAAGGCTGCAGATGGAAGTTTGTTGTGTGCATTCTTTTGTTAGATCAAACCTTATGTCAAGTTTCGAGTATCCCATCTAGTCTTCCCCATAATTTGGAGTTATCTGCAATGTGGTTTCAGTGCCTCATGTCTTTTATTGCTCAAAGTTGTGCTCTTACTTCGAATGCATGGTTTGACATCATGTTAGCCAAGTGCCTCAAAGCCCATGTTTTGCCCTAAAGAAATAGTGCTCGAAGGAAATGCCTCCAAGCAAGCTCTCTCTCAAACTCATGGGCAATTTGGATAGGATAACATGAGGATCCTAACCAGCTTGGAAAGGCATGTAATGATGCCTGAAGAATGGGATGTTAGAAAAGAGCCTTGTTCTCTTGAAGTTAAATCCTTGTAAAGCATTTGAAGATATGGAGCCTTGTCACTTGAGCTATGATGGCAAAGTCTTTGGTGTTAAGAACAAAGATGGCCCCTCCTCAGGCTCCTTAGTCTATGTAAATCAAGATAAGACATGCATGGATACTTGTAAAATATTCTCCAGTGAGCTCTTTTGCAAGTCTTTCATGTGGAATGTATGTATAGATCATGGAAGCACCTGTGTTTTCAAATGTCATGGCATTTAGTACCACTCTGGAATATGGCTGAAAGTGGAAAATCTTTGTCAAACTTGTTACTTTCCATAAGCTGATGAGTCTTGTAGCACTAATAGTGATGCTCTTCACTGCCTTGTTATTCATGGAGGACTTGCTATGCTTCTATCTTATTCAGATTTTAGCTCTTGATATGGGGTGAAATACCTTGTGTGCCTGGATATAGGTGAAAGTGGAACTGGCATAAAGTAGATCTCCCTTTTGTCAAGAAATGTATAATAATGCCAGAGATCTCTCTTCCATTATAAGGGATAAAAATTGTTGATCTTTCCCTCATGTGGTAGAAGATTCGAGTAATGTTACCATCTTATGCTTGGTAATTCTATTCTTCATGTTATAAATTCATTTCCAACTAAACTTAGATTTATTGACAAAATTTCTGGACTGTCTAAATTAAAAAAAAAATAATCACATAGTAGAATCTGCAGTATACAATTCAAACAAATGTTGATTCGTGTTGTGTCACAGGAGTGAAGCATGAAATGGGTAGTATGCTTGAGACTGTTCCTATAATTCAGTTTAGATCCAGATGTCTAGTAATTTCTGGGTATAGATCTAGTCATATATATTCTGCTCAATTTCTTAGTATTCAGGATCTTATGAATTGAGATCATGTTCTATACAAAATGAAATATCAACCGTTCATTACCATTTATATAATATTTGGTTAATTTACCATACTATAAAATGGGTTAGGATTTATCTGTTGGTTATAATGATAAATGCCTTGCAATCCTTTATGTGATTATTTAGGCTGAGCAGTAAAATCATTATAGTTGTTAACTGATTCAATTTAGTATATTATGCAGCGTAGAAAACTGCATAACAAAAAAAAAAAAAGAGTTATGAGAAATGATGCATAAAAATAGATATTAAGAAATTGTTATGAGAAACTGGGTGAGAAGGGCAAGGTGATAGTGATTGACTGTGTTCTGCCAGACAAGACAGGCTCAAGTGGAGACTGCAGGGCTGCATTGGAGCTTGATCTGCACATGATGGCATTCTTTCGAGGGGCGAAGGCCCCACAACCCTGCCGCCCCTTCCTGCTGCTGCGCCCCCCTATCCACCCTCCAGCCGCTGCCCCACGCAGCTCCCCCTCCACCCACGACCTGCCCTAGCCTGCCGCAGCACAGTACTGCTTGAAAACCACAAACAAAAATATAATCAGCCGTTTTTTTTTATTTTTATATATATTCAGCTTATATATATATATATATATATATATATATATATATATATATATATATATATATAGTGAGAGAGAGAGAGAGAGGTCGAAAGCAAAATAAGAAACCATTCTGGTTTGTATGTAGGTTTTAACACTATATATATATATATATATATATATATATATATATATATTGTTTGAAATCTTCAAACAATCCAAGTAAAAAAAAAGAGAAGAAGAAAACAAATCCTCGAAACCCCCTGGTTCATCTCCCACCCTGCACAAGAGAGAAGAAAGCAACATGAGAGAAAGAAATGAGAGAAAGAGGAGAAAAGGCCATTAGAGGATTAGGGCAAACTTTAGGGTGACTCCAAAATCTAGGGCCCAGATTTATTTGATCCTATGGTTCAAAAGAAATCCTACTTACTTTTGAAATTGAGTAATATTGTGGAATTATACCTTTTGAATGGGGAAATAAATTTTAATAAAGAATGGGTAGATATTCTCTCTTGTAGGTTATTTTAGTCAACATTATATATGTTTTCTTTAAAATGTGTGAACATTATCAAAAGCTGAATGAATCAAATTAATTAAAAACAATGTCTTAGCAATTTGGTCAAAATTGTACCATTAAGAATAAAATTACTTAATGAGAATGTTTAGGCAATCCAGTAGTTCGCACAAAAAAAAAAAAAAATATTTACCCCAAAAGTTTTAGTAAGTTCTAGTTTGGTTCGTTGTCCTGGGAATGGGCTTTACAACTTAAATACATTTTTCAAACTTGTGACACAGTGAAACTTCCAATGGGAAGCACATTCTTTGACAATTATTGTTTCATGATCTCTTTGCTATGAGTAGTACTATGTTTGATATCATTGGGATCTGCTTATATTTTTATCGTTGTTGTCTTTGAATTTTTTTTGTTTGTGCTAAGTTGAGTATACCAACTCGAGGAAATAATGTATGATTTACATTAGTTACATATTTCTAATATATAATATAGTAATTATAGAAAACCGAGGCTTTGTTGCCCCTTGGTATGACTAGATGGAGATTTTGAATCATTTTTCGTTGGGTGGGATTTTGAACCATTGCAAATGGAATGTTGTGATGGAGAGCATTTCATTGGGTGTGTAGATGTTGGAGTTTCCTCTTGCAATGAATCAATTCAACAATTACAAGTTGTCAGTGGATGAATGGAAGGTGTAAGACGAGCAGGAGGGCATTCTTGACAATGAATACTTGAAAAGAATATTTGACACAGAAGCTTTATATAGAAACAAGACAGAGCTTGTGTATTTTATTAATATCAAAATCAAGCATTACAATCAAAAGAGAGAGCTGCAATATTTATAGATATTGGACAACTTCTATATCTTCCACAATATATGGAACAATATCAACTAAACTAAGTAAATATGCAGGAATAGCTTATTGCCCCTAAATGCCCCTATTGCCCCTCATGGAAATCATCGAGGAAGAAAATATGCAAGATAGAACATGATCCCACAAACTAAGGGATAAGACAACTAAAAGACAACTCACTAATAATTGACTTTATCTAAGCTAACTTAAGTAATTAAAAAATTACTTCATTACAATATCACTTTAACTCATATGATGAATTAAGTGTTAGTTTATTTCTAACAGGCATGGAGGAAAAGGATGAAAGTGCGAGGGATTTATATATATGGAAGTTTCCCTATTTGTAGGCAGTGGTGAAGGAAAATGTGATGCATCCGCTTAGTCCCCTCTTATGGTTAACTTGCCTTTCCACCCACTTTTACAAAGAGTGTGAATAACATTGTTTTTAAGTCAATTTCACATCAGAAATTGACCCTTTTTGGGTTTTTTTGAAAGCGTTTCTACAAAGAAATTACACCGAAAAAGGTGGCACAATTGTGACGCGACTAGACATTTTTGGTTCATTGACTTTGTGCCACTATAGCGTCATTGTAGTGCCACTATAATGTCTACTTTATGTCAAATATAAATGATGCAACCTTTTGTTTTAATCCACTCCAGTGTGATGCAAAAATGACATAAATTACAATCGCAACAATACAAAATTATAATAATTATATTACATTATACTTTATTGGTGTTTATGTTAATATATTATTTGAAATTTATTTTATTTTAGGATTATATATATATATATATATATATATATATATATATATAGATATATATGAAATTATTGTATATTATATTGATTATTCTTAATATGAAATGAAATACATCTATTAAAAATAAGTAAAATACCATTATATTATTCATATATGAAAAGTAAAATAAACATATGTTACAGATAATCAACAAACACAATATTTAAATTGCAATTTGTTTTTGTACAATATATTACATTTGCAAACAAAAAAAGGATCAATTCCCTTCCAAATTACAAAATAAATAAATATATGCATAAGTGCTAGTTCTCTTCCTACTCTTCTTTGTCCTCTTCCTCGTCTTCGTGGCCCTTCTCGTATATGCAATCCTCTTTATCATCCTTGTCTACATCCTCGTCCCACTGATACTTCTCCCCTTCTTCCTCTTCTAACTCTCATTGTCTATCAACTTACAAATATATAATGATAAAAATCTATAAATGTTTGAATTTAAAATTTACATAATTCACAACTAATTAAACAACACATCTTACCGACACAAAACCACTCTCATTGCCCTAGTTGATGAATGCAATTGAGTCCCATCCAATTGATTTTAATGTTACTTGTACATTTTTTGTTGCAAGTGTATTATAACGAGTTCCTTACAAAAATACTGAATTAAAAAATACGAGTATTAATAATTTATATAATCCAAAATATATAATTGTACAATAATTTATATTATACTTACAAATTTGTTTACTAACTCCACAAAGTTGTGTTGTCCCATTTGATGGGTCATTTGTCTTCCTTTCCTCATTCATGCTTCATGACCTAATAATTGGTTACTTTTCCTCCTTGTGTTAATTATAATATTTGTAAAATATTTAATTAATAAAAAATTAAAATTTCAAATATCATAAGTTTAATTAACTAACTTGCAACCTTATTATTCTCCTGTCGGAGCCATTTGTCATAGAGGTCACCCAGGTTCAAATACCACTAAGGCACGATCCCCGTTCGGGGTGGTAATGTCTAAGGTGGCATGACTGGCAGGCTGGTTTCATTGAGGTAGTTTCTGGCTCTAGAAGACCTGTGCTAGATGTGTGTTCAAGCATGGCAAATCTAAAATATCCCTTGTGGGATACCACTTAAATAACACAAAATATTGAAAATTTGTAACCAAATAAAATACTGATTTTTGCCAATTTTAACAGTTAGGGTAACAAACTAAAGAAAATTAATAACTCTCAAAATATCGACTCAAATCACTTGAAAATTTAAAGAGAGCTTGATAATATTATAAAGAACATAAGAAAACTATTGTTGGGATTTTTTAGACAATATAACGTTGCCAAAAAATTACAGCGTGCCCTAAATAGCTGGAAAACTTCTAAAATTCATATCTTCCCGAATACAAGTGCAAAAACTATTGAAATTTGGAAGTAACATTTACAAAAATAGAAGATGATATTCCAACCCTTAGATTTGAAAATGGCCAACTGGAAACCCTCCAAATAAAGACTGTAATCTCCAAAATAAGTTGCCCTTTTTGGTGTAGTGCCCCCACTTTCTATAGCTCAGTAGCTTGTTGTTTATTTGCTCATAGACATGTTTTGACAGTGATTGGTGATATCTTGGACATTATATTTAGATATTTGATTATATTAGACATGTGTGACATTCAGGCATATAGCGCCAATTTAGCCTAATTTCTTTATGGTCACATTTTCTTGTTATGACATGGAAACAAATGAATATGATGTGGTTGGAACCTAATTATAGTGATGGATAATTGTTGCATGGTGAGACTATATGTCACGTTATCATCTTGTCTAACTTTTGGAATATAATTGTGCACGTTGTCGCAGCTTGATTTCAGTAGGATGTTAGGTTAGTTTAGCATGCATTGATATCTTACTATGTCATTTAATTATTGTATCGGACAGGTGCGGTTAATGTGTGCAGTGAGTGTGCAGGTGACAAGTTTACAAGAGAACGTGGGATTCAGGCCAGCTACTCAAAACTTGCACAAGCAGCCCACAGGCTGAGTCCTAGCTATGTTCATTGTGTGAAACCTTAGGATAGATGATTATAAATTTTGGGCACTATGAGTGACTCCAATGTATGTAATGTATTGTGTTTTGATTTATTAATCTTAGTTAGGGTAGTTGGTTAAGCTGTAAACTTGTTTTGGGAGTTAACAACTCCTCTTTCATTTAAATTGTGGATTATGCTTAATGTGTTTCTTAATCACAAGGGTTTAGGGTCACATGTGAGACCCTTGGGTGGTCCCCACACCCTCTACCCTTGTGCCAAAATGCAAAACCCGAAATTAGGGTATTTTGGGCATTTTTAGGGACCCCTTTGTAGCTTGGGAGTCCCCCTATCACAAAAATGAGCCCTTGGACCCTACCTAATGGGTAGGAGGGCTTGTTTTCAAGGCTAGAGGGAGTTTTCCCTCCCTTTCTACCCTTGTTTTGTCACATCCATGTAAGGGATGTGGATTTGTGTGTTTATCAAAAGTTCAACTAGTTTTGTCTTGCTAACATTTAAGGAAATTTGGGAGAAGAGGGCAAAAAGATAATTTTACCCTTTCTCTCTTTTGTTTTGGCATCTTTGACCATGAGGAGGGAGAGGGGTGACACATGTCACTCCCTCATTTGTGAGGATGCTTGTTTGCTCCTCTTCAAATTCTCATTCATGGGAAAGGAAAGGGACTATTTTTTTGGGATTTTCTTGCTTGGATGCTTGGGTGATTTGGAGCTTGGGATTTGCTTGGAGCTAAGGGTGGAAAACTTGAAGGGTGGAAAACTTGAAGTTAGGAAGCTTTTTGGAGAGCTTTCCTTGAGGTAGGCTCTTAGATCTTATTGTTGTGTTGCTTTATTTTAGTTAATAGATTGATTGTTGAAGATTGTTATTGTTGAATGTTGTTTTTAGTGTTGTTTGTGTGTTTTTACTCTCTCCATCATATGGCATGATGGAGTTTTGGAGTGTGGGGGAAGAGAGAGGGGATTTTTCCCTCTCAATCCTCAAGACTTGATGGCCAAGCCTTGAGGAGTCTTTTTATTTTTTTCCCTCAATGGTTGAGGTGGGGAAGTTGATTCATTTGGCTTGAATCTCCTTCCACATTCTTGGTAAGGAAACCCCTTTGGGGTTTGAAAATCCTTCCAAGGAGGACTTGGAGAAAGGGGGGAGGAATAAGGAGGGTCTTGTTTTGAATAAGGAGCAATAAGGAGGTTAAGAAGATGTGTTTAATGTGCAAATAATATTGATGCTTAATTGTGGAGAACTTTCTCCTCTCTTCCCCATTTTTGGAGGATGAACATGGGTTCTCGTCCTTGTAAGTTGGAGTCTTGTGTTGTTTTGAATCTTATGTTTGTGTGCTTGTTTCATTGTTGTTTTACCCTTTACCTTGTGCAAGTGTTGGTTAGCTATCCTCTTTCCCATGGGCTTGGGGGAGGCTAGCATGCATCCCAACCTTGGGATAGGCATGTGATGATACCTAAAGGTTGGGTGGATAAACAAGCCCTTTCTCCTTGTGTTGGCCTTGAAAGATTTTGGAGTTGGAAAGCCATCGGAAGACACTTGAAGACACTTGTCAATTTGGAAATCCTTCTTGTCTCCTTCACCATATCATGAACTTCTTCTTTCATTATATCTTGAAAAGAATGGTTTGTGTGAGCTTTCATTGTCTTGTAAAGATATTGTATTAAACCCTTTGTTGGGTGGATATGTATTGTGGTATATGTGAACTTGAACAAGAAAATAAAATAAAGTATTGTAATTGTTGTTTTCTTAAGCATGAAGCATGGTATGTAATCTCCTTTTGAAATGAAGGAATATATATATAAATTTTGAAAATATGCCTTCTTGTTGATAAGTGTGCATTCCATGCTAGGAATATGAAATATTGTGGGTGTTTGCAATAGAGAACTTGTAAAATTTTTACATTCCTTCCACATGCTTGTCTTGAATATCATTTTGAGAAAGAAAGGTTGTTTATTGAGAGGGTATAACTACAAGTAAACAATATTTCTTGTTGAAGGTTTTTACTTGTTTTTAAAATTTGAAATAATCTTGTAGCATTGTTTTTGAAAAAAAAATAGTAGTTTCCTCTGCATTGTTTCTTTCATTATCTCATTGGTATGTCACTTCTTTTCTTTACAAAACTAAATATTAGATAAAGGAAAATAAAATAAAATGTAGATTTACTAGATCATAAGTTAATGAAGAAAAATATGTAGTTATTTTCAAGCTGAGTTAAGTTATCTTGTGCACAAAACAAACTAATATCAACCTGTTAATATATATATATATATTCAGCTTGTATGTATTAAGGTAATATTTACCGTTTCTCTTTATTTTATATTTTGTCTGAAATAAAAATATATACAAGACATCTGTTTTAAATTAATGTATCAATTATTTAAAATACATTTATTAGATATTAAGTGTATATATATATATATATATATATATATATATATATATATATATATATATATATATATATATTAAATCTGTCTTTTTTTTATATACATACGTTTTATTTTTTTTTATAAACAAAAAAAAAAAAATTTGTGGGGGGGGGGGTTCGGCCCCCCCTGCGCAGCCTGCAACTTAGGCTTAAACACAAAAATGGGGGTGGGGGCGCTGCCCCCACCGACCCCCCCCCAAAACACCAGTCGCCACCTCCTGCCGCCCCGCGCTGTCCCGACCCAGACCACGGCCCGCGCCCAGCCGCCCTGTCCCGCGGCCCCCTCCACCGTTCACTCTCCCTCACCTGTCCCTCTGTCTCCTCACAGCGCCGCCCCCTCTGCCACTCCCACACGCACCCAGCAGCCCCTGTCTGTCTTCAAAGCTAAACAAAATGAAATTGTATGTGTTAAACAAAAAACAATAACAATAATAAAAAATAATACTAATAAGAATAACAGTTACATAAAGAAATAAATAGGTATATACATATCTAAATTTACAAACTAGGGTTTACAAACTAGAGTTTATAAATAGGTATATACATATCTATATATACATATCCATAGCTTACCCTTAACTTGCTTGAGAAACAAGAATGGAAGAAAACAAAGAGAAAAGAATTACAAGGAGATGGCTAGGGCAACTTTAGGGTTTCCTTCTAAAACAATGGACAAGAATGGTTTGATCTTAGTGTCATAATTAATTCCTATTGAGTGTCATAGGGTTTTAATGAGAAACTTAGCAAAAAGGAAGGGTGATGAACCTCAGGAGAGGGTGAATAGAATAAAAGTGGTGTGGGGTTATTCTTTTAAGGCATTAGTAAAATTAAAATATAATTAAATAATTAGTTTCGAGTGAAGGTTAGTGAACAATTTAGATTGGAGAAATTAAATGGTGTAAAATTAGTAATCAAGAAAGAAGTTAAGGGATGTATTAGTATTAATTTAAATACTTCAAAAAAAAAAAAATTACCTGAAAATTTAGCCTGTTTGGTGTGTTTTTCGGTGTCCCAGATGGGGCACTACATTTGGTAGATGGTCAAAACCCCTTTGAAATCCTCTGGAAATGGTCTCTGTAAATCATCCCTGAAAACAACTCCAAAATGACAACCTAGGGTGGATATTTCACTACCAAAGAATGCCTTGCTAGCTACAGATGGATCTCTCACCACCAAAGCTAGGGTTCCTACGGGATTTCACTCCACAAGCTATAGATTTGCAAACAACAGTTGCACATGAAAGGAGATAATTAGGTATACAAGAGATGAATCCTTTTCTTTTTCCCCCAACTCCTTATATAACTTCTCCAAGGCAAAAGAGCCCCAATAAACCCTAGTCGCATTATTCCCTTGGAAGGGTCAATAAAATAAAAATAACTTAAGTTACTTTTCCCCTTTTAAGTCGTCATGGTCCAAAAGTGACCCCAATATAAAATTAGAATATTAAGTGCCATGTGGCCCCTTCCTAACGACAAAACATAATATCTAGTCCCTCCAAAACACTTTATGCTTATGTCAATGAAGAAATATAACAAAATGGACTAGATATTCATACCCAATAGCTCCCCGCATCCATAGCCCCTTGGGTAAGACCAAGGCCTGGAATCAAATTAGCCCTTAGGCCTTAGGCATAGGAAAAGGGGACATTATAGGCTCGTGGTTTGCTTGTGGTGTGTGCATGCATGACGTCTCGTGATTCGCTAGACGTGTGTTCAAGTGTGGTGGTTCGTGGTTCGCTAACTGTTGAGCTTAATTGATATATCTTGGTTGATTGTACTCTGGTTCAAAGCCTCTAAGTTAGTGACTCCTTGACTACAGTCAAAGGGCATGTAATCTTCTCACCCTCATCCTCCTCCAAGTATGTAAACGAAGTAGACTATATCATAATGAAGTGTTAGTATTTTAAATGAAAAGAAATAATTAAAAAATACTGTAAATTTAATAAAACAAATACAATTAACTTATAATAATTTTTTTGAATTCATACCTCTGTGGTTGGTTCCTAGATGTCAAGGGAAAACCATTTCTACGAACAAGATCTTGATAAGTACTAGACATGTCATTGTATGATTAAAATTTGTAAATATGAAAAAATAATCTTTAATTACAAAATAAAATATGGGCGTGTGGAGGTCGATGGATGTGCATATGTGGAAGGTTGTTAGGGTGGGTTGTCCAACTCCTCCATGTCACGTTGTGATGAAGCATGGACATTAGAGCCTCCACACATAATCATGTCAACAACACAACCCACAACTATATGTCATTTCTAATATTAAAAAACATGCAAAAAACCAATACAAGACTAGTGAGATTGAAATTATACAACACTTCAAATAAAATTATAAGTTTTGCAGAAAGTTTAAATTTATATGACACTTCCGATACACCATGTTATATTTTTTACATAAGTTTTAAATAAATTCTTCCCATTATGGATTACGTCCAATTTACAAGATGTGTAATCATGTATACTATTAAATGCACATTTAGTATATTAATGATTTTTTAGTTATGGCATTCTTTATATATATATTTTTTAAGTTAGGTGTTGATCAGGTTAACCACATGCCCACACGACTACCTCACCAAATAAGTAATTATGGGTACCCAAATCATCTTTAATATTTGCATAGGATGGATGGATATCTAACATGGTGTTAATCCAAATTCCACAAAGTTCTCCAGCATCCTTCGCACCTCTATTCAAATTGGAGATTTAGATTAATAAGGTTTTTTTCGTCGCTGCTCACTCTTTCAAATTATAGAGGCAGAATGGTAAGAGGGGACTAGGGAACATGACATGGTTATCCATAGGGCATGTGAATTGTTACACTAAATGCCAAAAAATGTAGTTTCATGGATTGAAATGATTGTGGGATATACACAAATGTTTTTGCTAAAACTACATTGGAATCTTTTAAGAAAAAATAGTGCGTGGACATATATTGAAGCATAACAGAAATATATTTTTCTTAGATTTATTGGTAGGATCCGAGGCATATATGTATATAAAATGTTGAGGAATACACAACACACGTGAACTATTCAACAAAATGCCTTTAACAGATGTAGTCTCACGGACTGTCTTGATTGCAAGATATGTATAAAATAGATTTTGCATGGATTATCTCAAACTCTTTGAGATAATGAATCAGTCTAGAACATGCCCAAAGATGGTCCAGTTTTGACAAATGTTTTAAATGTAGGCACTTTGGAAGATATGTATGTAAAATGTTGGGGCATACACATGGTATGTGAACTATTCGAATAAATACCTTAAACAAATTTTGTCTCATGGACCGTCGTGATTTTAGGATATGTATACAATGTATTTTACAAGTATGCTTTCAAACCCTTTGACGTAATGAATCACTCTAGAACATGCACTAAAGATGGGAATTTTGACAAATATTGTAGTTATAGGCACTTTGGAAGTTATGCATTCAAAGTGTTGGGGCAAGTACGTGGTATGTGAACTATTTGACTAAATGCCTGGAAGAAAGACGGTCTCTTAGATTTCCATCATTATAGGATAGACACATAATGCAGTTCATGACAAGGCATTAATGATTTTCAAATAATGACCTTGATAGAATACCATCTCGTGGAAGGTCAATGTTTCAAGGTATGTACAAAATTGGTTATTTGAAATGGCTTTGGAAACCTTTATGGAAATGCAATTAGAGGTTGCAACATATGTTCTTTTGTCAAAGATTTATGAACAAGTACGCATTATAGGGCGAAATTCAAATGGTAAGGAGATTGATGAAGGATAGAGTAATTAAAAAAACACTTGGATGTAGTTGGATTAAACACCAAAAAATGGTGCATGCTTTTAGTGTAGGAGACATATCACACCCAAAAATGTAAAGCAGTAAGATATTCCTCAAATTCAAAACATGTATTAAGTGTGCTATGTACCTTGGGGTATGATAATATAATATATATGGGTTGATGGAGATGCCGACATGTGGCACACATCCCCTTAGTTATATGTATGGGTTCACATGGGATATAATATTATAATTTATACATGTCGGCATCTCCATCAACCCATATATATTATATTATCATACCCCAAGGTACATAGCAAAGTGACGTGGGCAAGGAGAGGAAAAAAGTGTTCCTTTTCCACCATAGTGAGAATTTGGCACTTGCATTTGGATTGTTAACCATGCACCCTTATTTTTTTTGGTGTTGTCAAAAACCTTCGTTTGCGTGTTAATTTCACACAAAAGCCAAGTTTTTCTCCTAGATTCTTGCAAAGAAAATTTTTATGTGAGATGTAAAGTTGTTCCATCGATTTCAAAAAGGAAAATGTTCTTATAGAGACTATTAGTAATTCTATGTGAAACAATTTGGAGACATAGGTCGACACTATAACAAAGTGCACCATGTCAGACCTTCTATGCTAAATAAGGGGTCTCACACCAACAAAACATTTTCTAAGATACTTTACATTTGAAACTCGTGTGTAATTTTCAGTTATCAAATTTTTTTGGGGGTTGCAATAAGAAAATAAGGAAAACACAAATGAATAAATATTGAGGAGGAGGCATGCTAATCGGGACCATAGTTATAGAAACAAGATGAGTCAATTTACTCATAGTTGATGAATGCAATGAATGGTCGGGAATTCTAGCACAAATTCTTTTAGGTTTTACAAAAATTCTTCTATGTTTTACACAATCATAGGGTTTGTTATTTTATGGTAAGCAATTTACCCTAGGGTTTTTATTTAGATTTCAATTCCTAAAATAACAATAAAAATTCTATCAATTAAAGGAAAAATCAGCATACCTTTGTCTTTGGTTTTCTTTGCAAAGGTGCCACATATTATTCATTTGCCTCTTCCTCTTCTATTGTTGGGTCTATAAAGTAGATTGAGGGTTTTTCTTTCCCACCTTGTCTACCTGGATTTGCCTTTTTTTTTACTCTCAAATTTTTATCAAATTCTCTCACTAATTCTCATGTCACGGTTATTTTTCTCCACTCGTAGTCCTTTTACCTCCAGTCACTCTCCAAATGAATGAAAAATAAACTAGGCTTGGATTTTCAGTTGATCGCTTTTTGTTTTTTAATTTTAGGTTGTAGCATGACACAAATGTGATGTAAATTTACACCACTATTGTGTTTTAAAAATGTAAATACTTATATCTATAATGTATAAACTAATAATAATGTAATATAGTTATATGTGTGTGTGTATATATATGTGTGTGTGTGTGTGTGTGTGTGTGTGTGTGTGTGTGTGTGTGTGTGTGTGTGTGTGTGTGTATCTATACACATATACATATATATACATATATATATATATGTGTGTGTGGTGTGTGTGTGTGTGTGTGTGTGGTGTGGTGTGTGTGTGTGTGTGGTGTGTGGTGTGTGTGTGTGTATCTATACACATATACATATATATACATTTTTAAGGTGTCTTTACAAAGTGTTTACATGAGGGTGATGCTGGTGGGGATGTTAGGGTGTCTTAAATGGTGACTTATTTATCATGTTTGAGTTTTGATGTTGAGGGGACATTATAAGGGAGGTTGTGATGGCATTAAATATGATTAATTTCTCAAATTTGATCCATGTCTTAAATGGGTGATGTTGTGTTGTCTTTAAGTATATATGTGTTCCCAAATTTGACATGTATTATTTTGTAACTTAATGACATATTTATTAAAGTCACAAATTAAGTCAAAGATAAAGTTTAAAATGCTAAAATTATGTATTTAGATGTAATTATGCGACATGCTAACATGAAACAATATTCTAACACCCTAGTACAATATCCTAATGTGAAACCATAATATGACACCCTAATACAACACTCTAGCATGACATTGTAATGTAACACCGTAACACCACACCTTGATGCAACAAATAAATGTGATACCGTAATGTGACACGCTAAACACTAATGAGACACCCTAATTAACACAAGTGCAACACCCCGAACAACAAATGTGAAAGCCTAAACACCAATGCGATACTATACACACAATTATGACACCGTAGATAATAAGTGTGACACCTTAAACACTAGTGTGACACCCTAAACAAAAATTGACACCTTTAACACTAATGTGAAAAATTGAAAAAAAAATGATACACCCTACACACCCATTTGATACCGTAGTATGACACACTAATTATGCGACATCCTAGCTAGCACGACACCCTAATGCGACACCATAATGTCATACCCTATTAATGGGACACCCTAATCATGCCATATTAAGTCCCAACCAATATTAGGTTGTCTTAATTAGTATAATACAACAACCTTACAAGTGAATGGTTACATGAGGAACTCAAATAGAAAATATCAATCCCCATTTACAATAGTGTGACAACCTAATGTTATTAGAGTGCATCATGCAACCAATCAAGCATTTGGTTGCACAAGGCACCAAAATATGACATTTCAAGTCTTCTAAACACCAATGTGACACCCTAATGTCATTAAGGGATTGATGTGTTGTCTTCAAGTGCTTTGTGAAACCAATCAAGCCCCTAAAGAACAACATGATTCCTTAATGTCATCAGAGGGATTGATATGTCCTATTTGAGCACCTAGTGTACCATCAATCAAGTGATTGGTTACACGAGATAATTGAATATGACATATTGAGATGGACCTAAACACTAAAGTGATAACATAATACCATTATGATGTTTACTATGTCCTATTTGATATCATTATGGGTCTTGATTTCATTATCAAGTGATTGATTGCTTAAAGCAGTAAAATAAGACATATTAAGCCCCCTAAACACTAACATATGGACATGATTTGACCTAATTTGATATAATTTAACCTAATTTCCTTTAATTTTGTAAATTTCACCTAAATTGACCTAATTTCTTGTAATTTGATATAATTTAATTTGTTTGACATATTTCCCCCCAATTTCCCCTAGTTTGACATAATTTGACATAATTTCCTCCAGCTTGGCCATATTTCCCCTAATTTGACAATTTACCCAAAATTGACCTAATTTTCGCTAATTTCCCATAATTTATCCTATTTTTAAATTGTGTACCCTAAATTGAACTAATTTCCCTTAAGATCAGTGAAGTGATATGGTTGGTTAATCATGCGCCCCTAGATCTATAGGCCGACTAGACTCTACACTCTATACAACTCTTTGGTGTGGAAGGTTCTATAGATCTGGGGATAAATTTCCCCCAACTTTACAAATTTTCCCTGATTTGACGTAATTGGATATAATTTACATTGAATTTACCTAATTTCCCATAATTTGACATATTTCTCCCTAATTTCTCTCGATTTCCTCATTTTGGACCTGATTTGATATAATTTCCCCTAATATGACACCCTATTACAACACCTTATTACAATACCCTAATGTGATACCCTAACATGACAATGTATTGTGACACCTTAATCATTTGACACCCCAATATGACACCCTAACACAACACCCTAATATGACACCCAACATGATACCATAATATGACACCCTAATGTGACACCTAAGCATGAAACTATAATACAACTCCTTAACACGACACCTATTAATCCACCCTAATGCAACAACCTAATTATGTGACATCCAAACACCACACCATAATGTTCCACCCTAATTTGAATCCCTATCATGACACCTTAATGCCACAACCTATCACGACACACCTAGAATGAAACCCTAATACAACACCCTATTATGAAACCCTAATGTGACACCCTAATGTGATACCCTAGGATGACCCCTTGATATGACACCTTAACAAAACACCCTATCATGACACCCTAATGTGAAATCCTAATTATGAGATACCCTAACACAACATTGTAGTGTGACATCCTAATGTGGCATGCTAACATGACACCCTAATGTGACACCCTAATGCAACACCTTAATGTGAGACCCTGATACACCATCCTTATAATTAGACATTGTAATTAACACAAGTACAACAACCCAAATAATAAATGTGATACCCTAAACACCATAAACACTAGTACAAAACCACAAACAATAAATGTGACACCCCAAACACTAATGTCACAACCTAAACAACAAACATGATACCTTAAACACTAGTGCGACACCCTAAACAACAAATGTGACATCCTATACACTAGTGAGACACCCTAAACCACAACATGACACTATAATCTCTAGTGTGACACCCTAAACAATAATACAACACCCTAAATAATAAATACAACACCATATACACTAGTACAACACCCTACAAACTGTTTCAACACTTTAAAAAAAAATATAAGAACCTAAACAAAATGTATGTCACCCTAAAACACAAAGGTAACACCCTAAACACTAGTGTGACACCATAAACGAAAAATATGACACCATAAAAATAATGTGATACCCTAAACAAAAAATATGACACCATAAACCCTAATTTGACACTATAAACACTAATTCGACACCCTAAACAAAAATATGAAACACTAAACAAGAAATGTGACACTCTAAACACTAGTGTGACACCCTAAAAATAAAATATGATGCCCTAAACCCCAATGTGGCACCGCAAACACTAATGCAACAACCTAAAACACTAGTGCGGCACCCTAAAACATAAACGCAACACCCTAAACTCCAATCTGACACGCAAACACTAGTGTGACAACCTAAACACTAGTGTGATACCTTAAAAAAATGTGACACCTTAAACACCAATGTGACACCCTAAATGCTAGTGCAAAACCTAAACAATAAACATGACACCCTAAACACTATTACAACACACTAAAAACTAGTGTGACATCCTAAACACTAACACGACACATTAAAAAATAAATGTGACACCCCAAACACCAATGGGGAACCCTAAACACTTGTACAACACCCTAAACCCTAGTATAACACCCTAAATAAAATATGTGACACCTTAAACAAAAATGAACATCCTAGCCAGTATTATAACACCCTAAACACTAGTGAAACACCCTAAATAAAAAATGTGATACCCTAAACAATAGCGTGACACCTTAACCACTACTGTAACACTATAAAAAAATAATGCGACACCTTGAAAACTAGTGTGTCACACTAAACAACAAACTTGGCACCCTACTAAACACTAGTGTGACACCAGAAAAAATAAATATGACACCCTAAACTTTAATTTTGTAGACACAAAATCATGCACTTTGGGTAATTATCTAGTCCCGATTACATACTACTATTCATATGATTCCTAAGTAAGAAAAATACTAATTAACCCATGCCTTTGGCCACCTTTCTTTGCTTTCTGTTACCACTTTTGGTCTTACACCCTTATGTGCTCAGTATTCCTTTTTATACTTCGGAATTTATCATCCTAGACACTAGCATCCAGCCAAGATGCCAACACCAGACACCCTCATCCCCTTTGGGCGCCCCTGACCCATTTGTACTTTACTCACACTTTTTGGGTCCTTTCTAGTCGTTTGAGCATATTATCTTTTTGGTAGTCATCCTTTTCGGGGTTAACTACAAAATTCAAGCAAGGGAATCATATAAATATAAATTTATGTGATCATAATAAAGGACCAAGCACTAAGCATTAACTATCACAAGCTAAAGTTGCATCCATCAAGCATCTAAGAGCTTCATTGTATCCATCTAGCACCATCGCAAGGGACACAAGGAATGGTTATTCTACATACACTTCATAGGAGGGAAGTTCATTCTATTCCACTCACAAATCTATTACATTTCTTTACATCTAGCTACTTGCTCGCTATCAAGTGTGACACACACAAGAGTCACCTAAGGCATGATACCACACACACACATATAATTACATTGGTTCTAAGATGTAGTGCAATTCTAAGTTTACTATTGTGACAACTAAGGACATTCCGACCCCTCATTCTGCATCTTTCTATTTTAGGATTTGATGTCTATTTGAGGGTTTTGCAGGTGCATATTTCATTGCAGGTTTCCAGAAGCATCGGCGATCTTGGTGTGACCTCAGAGTGACAAAAGGTGACTAATGGCGAACACCTTCCAACCACTCAGAGGAGGTTTCCTGAGATTTTACGCAGACCCAAGTGCCTAGAAACAAGCCTAGGGCACTCACGGGTGCCCCTATCCCTTTCTAGGTGCCCAGTCCAACCTATCTCTCTATATCTACATTTTTTTGGGTCTCTGTGCGATGCTCATGCATCCTCTATTCACCTGGTCAGCACTTCGGTACACTCTATATTTTATTGTGAATCAACTAAGTACCTCTTTCTCCTCCTTGCAATCACAGTTTCATAATTATTTGCTTAGTTGCTTGGGTGTTTTTTTTGTACTTAATTGCATATTTATTTTACTGCTACAATAACACCATATTAGGCTCATAAATCCACATTTTAGCTTAATCAAATGTGACACATTAAACATTAGTGTAATACCGTAAACATTAGTGTGACACCTTAAATTAAAACTATGACAACCTATGACACCCTAAACAATTAGTAAAACATTCTAAACATAAAATATGACACCCAAAACACTAGTGCAACACCCTAAAAACTAGTATGCCACCTTAAAACAACAAATGTGACACCCTAAACACTAGTGTGGAAACCTCAACAATAAATATGATACCCTAAACCCTAATGTGAAGTTGCAAACACTAGTACAACAACCTAAACATTATTGTGAAACCCTAAATAACAAATGTGACACTGTAAACACTAATATGACACCATAAACACTAGTGTGACATCCTCAACATAGTACGACACCCTAAAGAACAAATACGACACGCTAAATGCTAGATTGACACCATAATGGTCATGAGACGTGAGAGTAACTTTGTAGGAGACGTTAGGGACAGTTTAAGACTATTTTTATAATGGGATGTTAGGGTGATGCCAAGATAACTTTACTAATGTCACCATTAACATCCCAAGTCAATATAGAACAATTTTTAAAAAATCATTAAAAAATGAATCCTAAATGCCATTTTTAGGGGTTTGTTTTAGATTTGTGGGAAAATTTTGTAAGGTTTTGTTACAAATTTAAGGGTTGTTTGTGTAGGGGTTTTGTCAGATTTGTAGTAAAATGTATGACAGAGGAAATCCATTGAAAGGATGATAAGGTAAACCTTATTCTTAGTTGTATCATTTATTTTATGTGCTTTAATATTATTTCAATTAGTTCTTAGCGCATGGATTATATTCATTACTCTTATTGCTGCTATGATTAGCATATATTTTTGACAACACTAAAATATAAACCACAATTGTTTTCTCAAATAACCATTAAAACTTTACTTGCATGCTAAGGTTTAGATAATCAATATTTGCAACAAACCCATACAATCCTATAGTTCATAAAGTGAACTATGACTAAGTTCCATAAAGAATCCTAACTTCTCCACATAAGTTAATTTGTATAGGATGACATTTTTCAACATATACATCATCTAATCATCTTTGTGACTTATGCTATTTCAATCATTCATGTTAGAGTCTTAAGGGAGGATATAAGTTTAGAACTATTGGTTCTAAGAATATATGTTTGTTAAATAGAATTCTATAATTTTCCCGTGATTTTTTTCCACATAAATCTCAATCAATATTATTATGTTTTATTTGAGTTACATTTTACTATGTTATTTATTTTATAATATTTAATATTAACTTTGCAATATTAATTTAATTACTAGGACCTCACATAGTATTAGAACAAGATCAGTCTAAATTATTTAAAATTTTAAATACTTACGGTTGATCGGTTGGTGGGTGGTTATAACCCACGGGCTATATACATGGACCCCCTCAATTGTTTATTTTCATTTGCATAGTTTGAGATTCATATCCTCCAAAAATAAATGTGCTCTTGAAGTTAATTGTTTATCATTATGTGATCTTGCCTAATCTGCATCTGTATGGCCACAAAACATATAATTCTCAAACAAAACAACATAATTTGAGGTACTTTCTAAATGCTAGAGAATTCATTCGAACAAATTGTCTTGGGTGAATTTAGAAACTTGCATATCACACCCACAACAAAGCTGATACCAAGCTTGGTAGTTGTGAAATATTTTCTTAGCAAGTTGCCCATGACCAGCTACCTTTTCTTTCCAATAATTTGGGCAGTTGAACCAGTCATTTTTCTTCCTAAAAATTGCACCCTCTTAACATATTCTTTAATATAAGGCTGTTTTCAGGATACCATCCATTGATATTTCAGCAAACCTTTAACCATGAGACTCTATATCTGGGTGAATCGCTGCTATGGGCATTGGCCTTCCAAAATTTGAAACAAATTTGAGATCATGCAATGATATTACATAATCTCTAAATCAACCTTATCGGCCATTGTCAAGCTCTTCACTTTTGTTCTATCCAAGCCCTGCAAATAAAAATAATAAAATCCATCACAACTGCAATAATAATAAAAAATTGTGCAACAGAAATAATTCATGGTAGTAGTAGTAGTAAGAAAAGGGTGGTGGAAATAGAAATGTCATTTAACTTAGTTTGGATTCCACCAGAATTCACGCCAACCCTATTCCTTTGCAAATATCTCTTACACACTCATCACGCCAAATACATTTTTCTTGAAATTTCTTTTAAATTTTCTTTAACAAATCACGAGGGATAATCGACTCTATGTCATATTCAAAATTACAGAAATGATCTCATGTTTTGTAATATTTATATTCATTGATAGTTATGTCACTTTATTTGTGCATCATATATAGTGATGTAATAACTATAAGACATTAGTGTAAATGAAAGAGAATTAGTGTCCTTTAAGTCTCATCCTGATAATAATCTTATTGTTCATTATATCATGGCATGAAAAACTATGTATTATATATTAGCAACAATCCTGTCACAAGGTAGAACCTAGAAGTAAAATTATATGAATAAAAGGACCTAATCTAGAATGATCGTCATAACAAATGAGATAATTAAATTTACTTTGATCCACTTGTGGAGTGACCAATGCAACCACCAGATCCACATTTCTATATTGAATTGGATATTGATGTGCTCGAGTAAGAGAAATGATGAGTATATGATGAGTATTAACATCCTATACACCTCAGGGTGAGTCCATGTTAGGGTTTAGTGTCCCAAGATCACAATGGTGCATCAAATATACATTCAAATAGAAATGTGGACAATAGTTTCTACTTATTACTATACAAACCACATACCAAGATCTAATTAATGAACTTGCATCATATGTCATGTATAAGAGACAAGGATACATTTAGAAATATTTTTTTAGAATAATTACTATTAACAACTTTCATTCATAGTCCACAAGACTGTATACTTATTGAGTATCTAGAGAGTAGTCTAGAATATGAGAGTATATACAACATTTTTCAATGATATACTTTAAACATGCATAAAGGAATTTGAACAAGATCTAATTGTTATGATAATGAAGTCACTTTTTAATGTCCTACCATAGAGAAAATTAAATGTCTTGAAAGTATACTATCATTCTCTAATCTCAAGTATAGGTTGATGATTATTCTTACTCTATCCCAAAGCATAGTACCATGCAACTCATTCATTGGATTCCATGAGACTCTATCTCTTCGAGGCTCTCATAGTTTGCATACATGTCTACTTGAGCATTAAAAACTACAAAATTTGAAAAAAAATCACTTTCTAAAATGTTTTGATGAGTGTCCATGCCCTATTTCTAAGATATCATTCACATAGGTTATATAAGGGTATGGCATAGGTTAATGGTCATGTTTGATTACCATTGTGACAAGAGTAAATTGACTTAAAATGCACATTTTTAATCATAATCATACAATGCTAATATTCTATGTTTCCACTCTCAACCTCAAATCCCAACATTTGTAAAAAGGAAACATTAAAGGAGGCGTTACACATTTTGATTGCTACACTCAAACATCCTCCCATCTATCCACCCAAACTACTTTTATTGCATCAACTCTTTTAAGCACACATTTCCAAGAATTTACCTTTAGAGGGTAATAAAATCCATCCTGACCTTAATGAGAGTGAAATTGAGGTATTAATGAATCTTTAAACATACCTACTTGTGCACACTACAAAAATTGAAACCTATGATACCACATTATTAAATAATTTGTTGAATATATATGATACAAATCATGAAACCAATAATTTAAAGACACACAATACAGTTGATATCATAACATGTCATACAACATGTAAGAGTATAAAGAAGTCATGCAAATGGAAATTCATGGAGTTGTCAAGTCAATAAATGTTTTATAAAAGTAATGACTTATGTAACCCATGTAAAATAACTTTAATGTACCGTTATATTTGTCTACCATGTAGAGGATCAATGAAAAGGTGTAGGGATATTATCATGAGAGATAATGGACTATATGTCATATTCAAAATTAAAGAAGTAATCTCATATGTTATAGTAGTTATATTCACAGACAACTATCAGTTCGTTGTGCATCTTATCTAGTCATGTAATAACCAAAAAATCTTAGTGTGAATGAAAGGGCATTAGTGTCCTTTAAGGGCCATGCCAACAAATATTCTATCAAATTACATCATGTCATGAAAACTATGTATTATGGATTGTCAATAGTCCTGACACAACGTAAAACGTTAACAATAAAATTATACGAATAAAAGGCGCTAAGTTAGAACCACCATCATAAGGCATGAGATAATTAAGGCTGCTTGGATCCACTTGTGTAGTGCCCACTATAACCATCCGATCAATATTTATATAGTGAATAGGATATTGGTGTGCCCGAGTAGGAGCAATGGGATTATGATGAGCATAATTAGTTTTATTTTTAAAAAATATTGTGCTAACCAAGTTTGTACTTTTAAATTATTTGTAGGTCTACAAGGTACAAACATGATCCATGGTGTATTTTTATTGACTATTCAAATAGTTGTGATTCAATTTAACTAATATGGAAATAACAAACTAGAAATGCCCAATTATAACAAGTAAACAAGATTACAAATCCCACTGGTCCTATGCGCTTTGCTGGAGCATGGGCTCAATTTGTAAGTACCATAATTTAAATTTGTTTCTACAATAAGTGTTCAAGTTTTTTTAAATTACATTATAAATTAATATTATATTTGAATGTTCCAATAGGAGGACTGTGGGCAGCCTATCTAGCCTTGGCATAAGGATCATGTTCGTACTTACGGATATGTTTCTCTACAAAAGGAAGTGTTCGTTAATGGAGTCTGACCATTGCATGTGCGCTATATGAATTCATTATAAAATAGATTTTCAACTTATTTTTGTGGTATTATCAATTTTATGAGTTTATTAAAACTGGTTTATTTTACTTTTATGAAGGGGACATACAATATCGTCCATGAGAGAAAGTGGCAAACCACCTAGAGCAATGAACGGGAGACACATTGCTACTGGGATTATCATTTAGCGAATACTTCATGTAGTGGAGCTAGTGGGGATATGGATGTCAGATAGTGATGTCGAGGTTTTAATGATATATAGTTGAGGGTGATGCTGCTCAAGAGAATGATAGGGATGAGAGATGGAGAAAAAATGAATATGAGGACCCTAAGTTTTGGGGTTGACATTGAATATTATGAAGTTATACTATGTATTTTGACCCTAATATTGTATGGGGTGAATCATGACTTTATATCTATTTTTTTATTAAAATATTAGTATGACTTTTGAGTAATTATTAAGTGGTTTGATTATCATGTTTAATTTACTATTGTTTCCTTAATTGTTTTTTTGTTTGTATTCAATTTTATACTTAACATAATTTTCATTTTTTATGTATATCATTAAAATTGACATTATTATCAAACTTTTATAACTAAAGTTGTATAATATAATACTATAATCAAACTTGAAAAGTTCAAAAACACTATATATTTCTATATCATTGTAATGAGTACTTGTAAAATAATTCAAACCTAAGTTGTAATTGAAGTCATAATAAAGTCAAAATTGAAGTCACACTAAAGTGGCAATTGAATTTGTACTAAATTCATAAATAAGGATGAAATTAAGTCGCAATTGTAGACCAACTAAATTCACAATTTAAGTTACAACTAGTGTCACAATTTAAGTTGGATGTACGCAATTTAAGATGTAACTAGTGTCGCAATCAAAGTTGGATGTAGTGTCACAATTTAAGTCAAGATTATTGTCACAATTAAATTTAAATTTTGAGTTGCATGTAGTTTGTTTTTTAATTCACACTTAGGTTTGATGTAAAGACAAAGCTAAGGACCCTTATTAAGTTGGGTATTAAGTCATACTAAAGTTTTGAATTAAGTAATAGATAAATATTCTTTTTAAGTCACCCTAACATCTCAATTTAAGTCACCCTAATGCCATGTTAATGTTACTTGAGGGTGATGAGATTTTATGGTGTATTTAGTGCGCCTTTTATGATTTATATCGTTTAAAGTCACAATTTAAGTCATCGTTAAATCATTTTCATGAATTTAAATTCGACTTTAGGGTAGTTTTTTGGAATTTGAAAAATACATATTTGGAAAATTAAAAATGACTTAATAGAGACTTAAAATGCAACTTAGTTTGGTCAAAATTTTGTAGTGGCATGAATTGTTAGAGAAACTAATGCAATGATTGCAAGATACCCTGATATAATTATCAATTAGTGAGTTGACCCTTATGCAATTTCAATGAGCTATAAAAATTATGCAATGATTACAAATATGAAAATGTAAAGAAAAATTATCTTCCCTTTCTCCGAACTGATCACAGAGGGCTGTACACACTTGATTCCAGTTTGTAATCGATCACGTTTTAAAGCTCCTAAACCATTACAAAGCCTTGCCTTTGAAAGAGGAAGTTAACAATTCAACTGCAACATCCATCTCATTGATCTCGTGAATTGCAAAGACATTTGCAATGTCTTGATTATGGTCAATAGGGGTTGTATAATTATCTCCGGTGAAGTAGGGGATGCTTTTTTAATACTGCAACTAGGATTGGATTATGTGCATTAAGTGTGAGTGGACTATTTCCCGTGAAGTTGACAAAAGGATTTGGTGGTGCTTGATGAGCCATTATGATTGGTCTAAGGACCCTAGTTGACTGAAGGAAAGGTCTACTAGGTGGAGGTATAGACAAGGTCCTATTAGGTGGGGATGGTGATATTTGTGGTTTTCTTCCTCTCTTTCATCTATCTGGAGATAATTGCAGGTACACAAATATTCCTTCTTCTCTTGTCTCAGATATGGTTCGAATTGTTCTCATGTACTTGAGCAACATGTGCTGCTACACCACTAAGTTTTAATCCTGGGAGTCATCATATGTGTTGGGAAATGAGCCTCTAAAGGCTACGGTTTTACCAAGACATACACTTGATTTTGATAAACTAGGGAAAAAAGCTTTGAAGGGCTTGAATGTTGAGTTCAAAAGTCAAACATTGTCTTGTAACTGGCAGTCTCTGAAAGTCTGAAATGCAGAGAGATCCCCAAAATCCCAAAGTAAGAAAACTCCAAAATTTGAAATACAGTGCACAGTGGAACCTCCAAAATTCTGAAAAACCTGAAATTCTGAAATGTTTGAAATCCGAAAAGTCCAAATATCCAAAATGTAAAAAGTATGAAATTTCAAATTTTGAAAACCCAAAAAAGTTCAAAATTTTCAAATCCCAAAATTCTGAAATACAAAATTTTGGCTTTTTAAGAATACCCTTTTGATCTTCAACCTCTAATTTATCTTTTGGTGAAACTTGGGCTTGTTTTTCTTATGAAAAACCTCTTAAAATTGATTTCGAAACTCTGACCCTACAGTGAAACTCTGAAATCCGAAATCTACTTCCTCCAAAGTCTGAATTCCTTGCAAATGCCTCTAAAGTTTTAGAATTGACCTCTTGTCCCACCGAGTGTGCCAAAGTTGTTGTGGAGAAATCAAAACACCCATGAATTCTTGCAAGTGAATAACTGGGCAGTCAGTGTGATTTGTCAAACAAGGAGCTATCCCAAAGTGTGGGACCTACAAATGGGATAGCTCTCCAGAGAAGGCTAGCTTCCTATTCCTAACCTAGTGCCAAACTACTCCAAAGTGTAGAGAATGGTTAATCTAGCCCTACTCTAATGCTTTCCAAGGGGACAAGGATAAAAGTATTACATAAAAATAAAATCTACTATGAGGGAAGGTGATGCACCGAGAAGGAATGTTAGACAGTCTGCACTGCATGAGAATGAAAACAAGTAAATTGGGGGGGAGGTCAAGCACCATAGATCCAAACAACTGCTACAAACCCATTTACCAATAAACACAACACTACCAAGACCTTGCAATGAAAATATAACAATGCACAATAACCTTGCATGCAATGAAAAGACCAAAAATATGCAATAAAACACAAAAGAGAGTTGAAAACATCCACATATATGTTTTTATTGCTCCAATAAGTTGATACAATTCATTACATTTGGAGGCCAAAAGCACAAATTTACCTTACAATGTTCAAATAAGGAGGTTTGAAACTCGACAAATTTCTCATACACAAGAAAGAAGGGAGGGGCAATTGCAAAGTGTCCAAACTTTTTTAATGTGCCCCTCTTTACAATTTATAGAAGAAGATTAACACGAAAGAGAAAATACAAAGTTTCGAAACTGTTCCAAAACCCACTAAAAATAATCGTTATTTCCCTGCAATGGTTATGGGAAGATCTGTAAACCCCGTGATTATACTTTGCCTTATGCAAGAAGAAGTGGGTCTATGATTGCACTTGCTCTATCTCTGCACCTGGGTATGGCCTCCTACCCCTACAACTTCATCATGGTTTTTTCACACCTACCTCATTAATTTCCCACCTCTGATCATTCAATGACATATGGATTCAAAATACCTTTCCAATGACTATAAATTTGTAAAAAATGGATGAGTGCAAGGGAAGTTATCATAATTTTTGTACAGGGTTGATTTTATGGATCATCCCCCACCTACCCTCCTAATCTCCAAAATTTACCCTCTCTATTGGATTCCCCTATGAATTCCCTTTTCAATAAGTACAATTTTGCAAAAATTGGCCAAGGGAAGTAAAAGTTAGACTAATTTGAATTCGGGTCATGATTTGGGCTTTGCATCCACCCACCGAGATCCAACATTGAATGCAACTCGCTCCTTCATGCAACCGAGCTAGTTCACCTACCTACCTCAATTCTTGAGATATCTTGGCGCCCAATGCAATGTGACCCCGAAAATGGCTCGAAGGGTTAATGTTTCAGAGTTTGGGTTTTAAGTTTGGCGGACTTAGGAGTTTTAATCCGCCCCACTTCGGAATTTTTTGCTGCCCAAAACCTCGAAAATTGAGTTCCGAAGTTGACTCGGTGACTACCCCCAAATTTCTGGTTTTCCACACTTCGGGGTTTAGATTTCTCTAACTTTGGATATTTTTAGCTCATTGTTTTTTATTTTCTCGCTTGTCGAGCCCAAAATTGGTACTCCTCGATCTCCAAATGCCACGTTACTCGAGCAAACTGACAAACGAGTTGACTCACCGGGTGAGTTGACTTCCAAATCCCCCACTTCGGACTTTGGAAAACTCGGCAATCAGACTTTTAGCCCGCCCGAGTGAAAAATTCACCTATTTTTCCCAAAATTTTGAATGTCGAGTTTTCGAACTCAGCAATCTCGAAAACTTCTCACCGCTTTGTTCTTCTTCAGTTTAGGACTCGCCTGGGAGCTCGCCTTCAATTTTTTCCAACTTTTCCCCATGGCCCTGTGATTCGCTAACTGCCTCTCTCGCCATTATGAGCTAAACCTTGTGTGATCCTTGACATTTGCTTCGAGCTGACTCCTCCATCCCTCACTGTTGATGCCTTGACTTAGTGTTCGATCCCTTCGAATCTGCAATGTTTGAGCACACCATTCAAGTTTGTGGCCGACTTGACCTCTGTCTCCATGCCAATCCTCATGCTAGGTCTTCCCGAGTCGTATTCCTTCGTTAGCCCGCCTTGAGCTCGCTTGCGAGCTCGCTTTACTTGTGACCTCTGAGCCATTAAGGCTCGCCCCGAATTCGAGACTACTTCGCGTGTAGTATGTGATCCGTGAGCTTTGCTCGTCAAAGAACCCCCAAGCTGTGGGCCATTTTCCATTTCCAAACCATTGAACTATGCAAACCAGCTCACCGATCTACTCGGTGAGCTCACCACCTATTGCACTACCTCAGCTTGCCGAGATACTTTTAGCTCTGAGCCCTCCTGAGCCCCTTTCAGGTATTCTTGACCAATTATTGGATTTTTTTGGATTTTTAAAGTGGAATTTTCCTAGATCAAGAGGATGGGGGCGGTAATAGGGCATCCTAGAGCTGCTTTTACTTTATTTCTCTTTCATCCATTTTGGCCAGGTGTGGGCCCATGGGGCCCGCACTTCTTCATTTTTTAAGTTGAACTCTTAAAGTTCAAAACCTAGAAGAGGGAAAAATCCTCTTACGATTCCAACACTTCTAAAACCACTGAATGTGCTCTCAAAACTCATGAAATTTATTGCAAACCTCAATTCCACCTTTAGGTTCCTTGTCTGATGCTTGGATCCATTACACCCTGTTGCCCATTTTTCCCAGGGGGCAAAAATAGATAACAATAACCTCGATAAATCATTCACTTTAACGTTTGACCAACCAAATATTTATTTCAAGTCCATTGACACCAATATAAAACTAAAAAATGATGTTATGGACTCTCCAGGTGTAAACAAAGGAGTATGAAATTTTTTCAAAATTGTCCTCTCTTGTTCTTGATATTGATCTTCATCGTCAATATCCTATTGTTCTTCGTCATCCTCATGATCATAATAGGCATGATAATGATTATTTATGAATGGAATCAACGTAATTTAAGTATTTGGTTGTGTGGGTGCACACAAATAATTTTCTCATCCTTGAAAATAAATTTTACCAATTGCATTAAGTTCCAAATGAAGAGGGGGTGCAATCTTGCCAAGACTTAGCACAATATTTTTCGAGCATGGAATCACTATAGGATTCTGGTACCTCTTGATGCAGACCGGAACAATGGTACTCTGAGGTTTGATAGTGAACACACCATGGTTTATATGCATATAAGTGTGTCCAAGGATTATATTATAAACATAAATTGGTGCTACATCATGCACTAGATCCTCTCTCAAAGGATGGATATCATCCTTGAAGTGGCATTTGTGTGCAATGTGTATACCCTTGATGTCGCATGAACTAGTTCATTACAAATGGTATGATTCTGGATGAGGCATGGTTAGAAGGATAAATCAATTGAAAATTAGCTCATAAATGAGAATATTCATGCTTCTTCCATAAAAAATAAAATCCAAAGGTTTCCCTCACACTTACATCTCCAATGGAATATGTACTTTGCTTCTGCATCGTGCAATACTAGTGTGGTTGTTGCATTGAGAAACTTCAGGATTTGTGTTCTCCACTTATTTGAATGGCTCATCTTCAATATCTATTGTACTTGCATGTGGAAGAAATTTATTCTATGCATGGCACTCTATATAGGATATTTTGCGGAATTTGTGTTTTATGTGCCAATTGCCTATCTTTAATAATAATTTCTTGTTTGAAGAATCTTTCTTGACATATGAAATCTCTCTTATTGTTTCATCTTGGACTCCCTAAGGACCATAACAGATCAATAGGATTTGTTGAGCTTATTAACCTATGACAACTTCAATTTGGATTGAAATAATGATCACAAACTGCTATTATACTTAAGGCCTCTATGCTCTTGAACCTCAATTGAACCCAATTTCATATAGAGGTCATGGAAGGCATCTAAAAAGGATTGGATGATTTTTCATGCCCTTTTTTAGATTTGTTTCCAAAAAATGTAGTTTTATTCATAAGTATATTTAGGATAATATTCAGCCTTGGAGGCTTTGAGGAAAGTATCCCAGGGTAGATCAAATCTTTTTACTATCACATATGCATCCCCAAGGGTTGCGCTTGCCACCACTTCTTGATGGGTGAAGAAAATTTAATAATACTATCTTGATCTTTTCTTCATCATAAAATTCATTCATAAAATATTAAGAATCTAGTAGATCTATCAAATTATTTAGTACATATATGCATTGATCTTTTGTTCAAACATAGGAATATCAAGATTTACTTGAAACCTAGGGGTGACATGACCACCAAAAGCTTTACCTAATGATGAATTCGATGGATCTTATAGGTGAAGGTCATCTGAAAACTAGTTAAAACAATATTTTTTTCTATATAAGTGTGTATGTAATTTCAATCTTGATTGTTGTGTGAATTGCCTCTTGCATAGACTATCCTTGGCCATTGATTTTTTTTGAAATGGAATGGGAGGTAATATGATGCTTCTTGTGGTTTGATGTCAAAATATTGAATAATCCAATTGTGTTCGTTGGGATATGAAATAATAACCACTTTGATACCAAATATTTGAATCCCAATACTTATAGGGGATAACATTATAGATGAGGGCTCAGATATGTTGTGTGTGTGTGTGTGTGTGTGTGTGTGTGTGTGTGTGTGTGTGTGTGTGTGTGTGTGTGTGTGTGTGTGTGTGTGTGTGTGTAAAACCTTTAATATTGAGTGTGCTACACCCGTAATCATATATCTTACATTTTATGTATATAGTCGACTTGTGGTTATCATAAATTCTTATCATTATGTATCTCTTTCATATATGTTATATTATCATTGGTGGGTCAGCCTTGGGGATGGCCATAGCATAGGAATAGTATAAATAGGGGTTAGTAGGTAGTAGTTGATCATCATTGGAGCATTTGAGTCTTATTGCATGGTTTGGAGGTTGCCCCCTCGAAGTGGCTAAGATATTATACTTGCATATTGTGATCAATTATCTACAATATTGTGTTTCTTTGGTGTTCTCTTGCTACTGATATTCTTATTTATCCAAGTAATTTCCTTACAAGTGGTATCAGAGCTTGATTTTGGCCAAAGTTGAATCAAAACCCTAATTTCAAAGGATTAGCTATATCTCCAATTTGGCATTGAATTTTTCTACAATTTTTTGGTTGTTACGAAATCAGGCAAGTAAGCTCCACTCCAAATTTAAAGATATTTTGAGTTGTTTTACAAAAGTTACATCAATTTTAGATTTTTTGATAAATTTTCTCTATCGATTACAAATTGTGGAATTTTTCCAAGTTCTTTACATTTTCGGAAAGGGGATAAAAAATTAGTTTGAGTTATTTCTTTAATTTTTTTCATATTTGGCCAAATTCATATCAAAATCACAAACCCTAAATTTTGACCTTGATCCCTAAATCCCACCATTTTGGGGCATCATGGCGGGGCCTTCCACAAGAGGCAAAAAGAATCCCATCACTCTGGGTAAAACCCCTGACAAGGATGAGATAATATTTGAGGAGTTAGAATCAGAAGGGGTAACTACAAAGACCTCAAGGTTAGGGCTTACTTCATTAGACCGTAAGGTAAGCCAACTTGAGTTTGACCTACAAGACCTCGAGTCTAAGGTGGCCAACAAAGAAGATGTAGACAAAATTGGACAATGATTGTAGGAATTCATTCACTAGTTCAGTTCTAATCTAAAGGGCCATCATATCCTTCCTAATCAACCACAAGTCAATCATACTCATATCAACCAAGGTGGATCTTCATGTCAAAGTAATAGACAAACTAGCCATGGGGGATCGTCGAGCATGCCCAATCCAAATACAAACACTTTATAGGCCCGTAACATGATTCTGAAAGTGGAAATATGTAAGTTTGATGGAAAATATCCACTCAATTAGATTAACCAGATGGAAAATTTCTTCGATCTTCATCAAATTCATTAGGACAAACGGTTACTGTGACATCCTTATATCTTGAACCCGACCAATTCATTTGGTATCGACGGTTATGTGCTCAAAGGAAAAAAAGTGGTCTTAATGTGACATGGACAATCTTCACTAAAGAGTTGCAATTGCACTATAGTTCTAGTGTGTTAGAGAATTATTTCAGCTAATTAGCAAAGTTAAGACAAACAAGATCATACAAAGATTACATTCATCAATTCCAAAACCTTTCCTTACGGGTAAGAAAATATTATTGAAGAGAATCTGAATGACTTATTTCTTGGAGGTCTTAAGGAACACATTGAGAATGAGGTGCGTATGTTTAATCCTCATAAGGTTTCAAATTCTATGATCATGGCACGAAGGGCAAGAGGAAAATTTTATCTCCAGTAGGAAACAAACTGTCAATAATATCAAAGATCATAACACCTTTCCACCATCATTCCCTCGGCTAGTTAGACTGACACCTCAACAAATTGAAGAAAAGAGAGCCAAAGGGTTATGTTTTAATTGTGACAACAAATTTGGACCAGGTCATAAGTGTGCTGAAAAGAAGTTGTTCTACATTGAGGGGCCTAATGAAGAAGAAGAGAATGAAGAAGATGAAGAGGTAGAGCCAGAGGAGGAATTAGGAGATCCCCAGCCAACAATATCATGTCATGCAATTTCAGGTATTAGCACTCCCCAAACTCTCAAAGTGGTTGGATTCTTTAAAAAACCAAAGGGTAACAATGTTGATTGATTTGGGAAGTACTCACAACTTCATCAATCATAAGTTGGCGAGTACGCTTGAACTGCTTTGTTTATCTAGCTCTAGAATGTCAAGTAATGATCGTTGATGGGAAAACTATTAGTTGTTCAGGAAAATTCCATAACATTAATCTCGCCATGGGAGATTACTTGATAACTAGCAATATGTATGCCATTGCCATGGGAGGAGCATACATTGTGTTAGGAGTTCAATGGCTTACCACCTTGGGAACCATTGAAATGAATTTCCAAGAGTTGTTCATGTAATTTTAGTCAGAAGAGAGGAATTTTAAACTAAAAGGATTACGAGCAAAGTCCCCATAGTTGGTTAGCAATCATTAGATGCAAAAATTTCTTAGAAAAAGTGCAGAAGGGTTTGTGGCACAACTATTTTCATTGGAAGCACATCATTCAAATACATTTATACCCTTAGATATGCCAACAATTATAGATGAGCACTCAATTGTGTTTGGAGATATGCCAAAGGGTTTACCTCCAAAAAGAGACCATGACCATGTCATCCAGCTAGTACCAGGGAGTCAACCACCCAACATTAGACCTTATAGGTACCCCTATATGTAAAAGAGTGAGATTGAGAAGATAGTACAAGAGATGTTAGAAGCAGGACTTATTTGTCATAGTCAGAGTGCTTACTCTTCTCCTGTAGTGATGGTACAGAAAAAAGATGACAATTGGCACATGTGTCCAGATTACAGGGAACTCAATAAGTACATAGTCAAAGATAAGTTTCCTATTCCTGTAATTGATGATTTGCTAGATGAGTTGCATGGTGTTGTTTACTTTACAAAACTTGATCTTCATTCTGGATATCATCATATTAGAATTAGGATGAAGATATTCATAAAAGGTTAAACCTTCATGACACATGAAGGCCATTATGAGTTCTTGGTAATGCCTTTTGGTACTATCAAATGCACCCTCTACATTTCAAAGCTTGATGAATTCTATCTTTAAGCCATTTATGTGCAAAAGTTTGTTTTAGTGTTCTTTGATGATATATTAGCCACATATAGTAAAACATGGGAGGAACACCTGCATCATGTAAATAAGGTGTTGGAAACTCTTGAACAACATCAACTTTATGTAAAGCCTTCTAAGTGTTCTTTTGGAGTCAAGGAGGTTGAATATTTGGGTCATATTGTCTCTTATGAAGGTGTTAAAGTGGATCCTAACAAGATAAAAGCCATGCTTGAATGGAAGGTTCCCAAAACCCTAAAAATCTCGCAAGGATTTTTGGGGCTTACAGGTTATTATCATATATTTGTAAGGAATTATGGCAGCATAGAAGCACCACTCACAACTTTATTGAAGAAGGAATATTTCCATTAGAATGAGGAAGCTACTACGACATTTTAGAAGTTGAAGGAGGCCATGTGCACCACTCAGGGTTCTAGCCACTCCTAGATTTTTCCAAAACATTCATTGTTGAATGTGATGCTTCAGGGTATGGTATGGGGGCAATACTCATGCAATAAGGTCAACCCATTGCCTTTGAGAGCCGCTAGTTCAAAGGTAAGAATATATCAAAACCATTTTATGAGAAGGAAATGCTAGCCATACTTCATGTAGTGAAGCAATGGAGACCATATCTAATGGGTAGACATTTCAAAGTAAAGACAAATCATGATAGTTTGAAATACTTCTTAGAACAATGCTTATCATCTGAAGAACAAAATAAATGGGTCTCAAAAATGTTGGGTTATGATTTTGAGATAATATACAAGAAAGGGAAAGAGAATGTAGTTGTTGATGCTCTATCTCAGAAGGATGAATCAGTCAAGGCATAGTTGTGTGCCATATATGTATTATAGGAGGATTGGATAGAGGATACAAGGTCTGAATGGAAAAATGACCCAAGTACACAAAATCTCATTCAGAATCTCCAATAGGATCCAAGTATGTCAGAAAAAATTGTATGGAAAGGAGATGCTTTATGGTATAAAGATATATTATACCTATGTAAGAATTTAACCCTTAAAAATAGGGTTCTATTTGAGCTCCATGCTTCTCCAGTAGGGGGGCATTCTGGATTCTTGAAGACTTATCATCGAATCAAGCACAATTTCTTCTGGGAAGGGATAAAAGGGGATGTCCAAAAATTTGTGGCAGAATGCATGGTTTGTCAGAAAAATAAGGACAAGACAATTAAGTCACCAATTAGGTCTTTTACAACCTCTATCTATTCCTAGCCAGAGGTGGGAAGATGTGTCCATAGACTTCATCACAGGATTGCCTAAATCAGATGGAAAAAATGTAATCATGGTGGTGGTGGAAGACTCACCAAATATGCCCATTTTTGTTCCTTATCACATCCATTTGTTGCGAGTACAATAGCAACAACTTTCATGGATACAGTTCATAAGCTACATGGGACACCAAGGATTATTGTAAGTGATCGAGACCCTATCTTTACTAGTAATTTTTGGATTGACTTGTTCTCATGTTTGAGCATACAACTAGATCATAGTTCCTCTTATCATCCCTAGTCTGATGGGAAAACAAAATAGTAAACAAGTGCTTGGAGGGGTATCTTTGTTGTTTTACCTCATATAAGAAAGCAAGATGGGTCCAAATGGTTACACTGAGCAAGAATGGTGGTATAACACCTCCTTTCATACTTCATCTAAAATGTCTCCTTTCTTGGCATTATATGAATACCATCCACCATCCATCACCTCATCTTTAAGAAAGTCCAACCAAGGGTTTGAGCCACTTCAGTTAAAGAACATATTCAACACCAACAAGAGGTGCATTTCTAGTCTCAGGGAGAATTTGGCATTGCTTGGCAAAAAATTGCATGAAGCAGCAGGTAGACCAAAATCGCAGTGAAAGACATTTTGAAGTCAGTGATTGGGTTTTTGTGTGTCAACATCCATATAAGTAGATGCCCTTGAAACAACAGACAAAGGATAACAAGATTTCACCTAAGTATTATGGCCCTTATCAAGAGTTACAAAAGATTGGCAGTGTAGCATACAAATTGGAACTTCCTCTGGCCACTTGAATACATCCAGTCTTCCATGTATCTTTCCTGAAGAAGTTAATTGGACAAACGATATCAACCCAAACAATGTTACCAGAGGTTGACGAGGAGGGAAGAATCATCTTAGAAATAAATGCATCCTTCATACATGCACTAAGAGATTGAGGACAAGGGTCATCGACGAGTATTTGATCAAGTAGAAAAAGCTAGACAATGAAGACACAACTTAGGAGGATGCAAACTTTCCTGCACCAACATCCAAAGCTTCTCAACATTGGGGACAATGTTGCTTCGAAGGGGAGGGGCATGCTACCCCTTAATCATATATCTTACATTTCGATTTATATAATCGACTTGTGGCTATCATAACTTCTTATCATTATGTATCTCTTTCATATATGTTATATTATCATTGGTGGGTTAGCCTTGGGGATGGCCATAACATAGGAATAATATAAATAGGGGTTGGTAGGTAGTAGTTGATCATCATTTGAGCATTTAATTATTATAGTATAGATTAGAGGTTCCCCCTTTGAAAGTGACTAAGATATTATACTTGCATATTGTGATCAATTATCTACAATATTGTGTTTCTTTGGTGTTCTCTTGCTGTTGATATTCTTATTTATCCAAGTAATTTCCTTCTTTCAAGTGAAACAAATGAGTAGGAGATCGTCAAAACTTGGAAAAACTCGCCAAAGATCAACAATTCTTTCCGTTTTATACATGGTATACACTTGAGAAATATGTATGGTTTCTTATCTTGAACTTGTTTTCGCAGTATGTATTGTTACATATGTTTCCATATATTTTACGAAGTCTTGCATGTGTCGAGATCATTTTCATGGATGTGGCTCCGTTTTAGGATGTCCATGTTTTACTCTAAAAGTGCATAAGTGTTTCATCGAGCTCTACGCATTGATGGCAATATTTTTCTTATTTTCATAAAATCCATTTTTGCACCTTTTTGGACCAAGCAAATTCTTGCAATCTTCTGAAATAATCATGAGCTTTGATCACCTGTAGACAGATTAATAATTAAAAATACTAGATAGCTTTCCAAAACTCGGTGAGTATTCTCCCGTGCTCGGACTAATCGTCCCCCCTGCCAGCTTGGTCGCACCCTGCTTATTCAAATGTTGACTTCACATATCAACAAATGCGTAGGTTTTTTTTTCTATTTTAAGAGTTTTTTTTTGTGTTTACACTCCAATTTGCACATCCTCAGACACAAGACTGACGGCTATCGTAAAGGCCCCAACAAAAATAAAGCTTTAATAGCAATGAATTTTCAGCTAAACAAGACACAATCTACTAGAACTTCAATTCTACACAATCTACTCACACTTCACTTCTACATGTGCTTGCTTACTTTTTGTTAACTTCTATTCACCTCTAGTTCTCTTGATATTATAGATATATGACTTACAGGTCACTCATTCCCTCTATTTACAAAATCTTGTTGAAGAAACTAAATATTCCCTTTCAAATATTCCTTAACTCAAATAGATTAATGTTGATTCAATCCATCCAGTTATTAAGAAATCACTTTTGGTGGCATTTTATACAATCAAATACATGAAGTTGTTCAGTAATCCATTTAGTGAAGAAAAAAATCAAGTCTCACATGTTTCGAAAACAATTCACTTGATGTTGACATGTGTCCAAGAGCAAAGGATTCAAAGACCGCAAGTGCATAATATTTACAAGATATAAAACTTCATAATATATGTTCTCACTTTCATATGGTCCATCACAAAAAACATCCCAAACCCAACTCGACGGGTTGAGTCTCCTATTGGCAGTGAATTATAGCTCTTCTTGTGACTGAAATATTTCAGTGCCTGGTGATTAGTTTAAGGCTTATATTGTTTGAAAAATTGGTGTCCCTAGATTTCATCCTAAAATCTGAGACTACCCTATCCGAAAAAAATTCGTACTTTTAAAATAGTGGGTCGTTTTATTTTTTATTGCTAGAAAGTTCTTGTATTGTGTCAAGATATTCCCAAAGAGCCATTTTCGCCATTTTTGCTAAATACCCAAATACCTAAAATTGTTATATTCTGTCGTCGGAATTTTCCTGCAAGAAATTTGTATTTAACTATTTTAATCCCTGTTTGAGGTAATTTGGGCTCCGGTTTAACCTCTGTTGTGATCATACATATCATTATTCCTAGTATACCAGTAGGGTTTTAACCAGGAATGCAGTCTAGGATTTTATTTGTGACTTCTAACAACGTTTTGTGCATTTGCGTGTTTTCCCATTTCATTTTTCTGTGAAATTTATGTGGATCAATTCCTTTGCCAGTTTGGCCTAATTTTTGGCCTGGAGTAGTCTGGAGATCACATACGCACATTATGCCAGAAGGAATTCGTCATCAGAGGTCTTGTTCTCTGAGAAAAGATGAAGTCGTGCACAAAAAAGCCTCTTCTGGGCTGGATGCATTTTTGGAAAAAGAAGGTTTGAAGTGGATCATGGGAAAATTAGAAGCAACAGGAAGGTGCGAATTTTATACTTGCCTAGTAGGGTACTTTTTCCCATGGAAGCAACGCCACTTAAGTGACAATGGGAAAATTAGAGGTAGCATGCAGGCGGGAATTTCTTACCTACCTTGCAGGGTAAAAATTCCCATTGTGGAATAAAAGAAAAATCGTTTAAGTGAATCATGGGATTTTATTTCTTTCCTTACAAGATAAATAATTCCCATTATGAAATTCAAAAATGACTTAAGTGAATCATAGGATTTCCAGGGCTTGCCTTGCAGGGTAAACAATCCCATTGTCATGTGAACTTTTAAAAATAGAAATTCTCTTATGCCAAAAAGTGTGACCCACTTTGGGGGAAGAAAATGAATGCCTTTAAATTAATTATTTGTTAATTAATTATTCACACCAATTTTGTCACCCAGGCTTATGGAAGAAGTCAACAAAGGGGAGTGGACAAATGGAAGTTGAAAATAGACTAGTTCTAAAATCAAATAAATAATATTTATTTAATGCAACCCCTTTATGTCAAAAAGTGCGCCCCATTTGGAAGATAAATAATATTTTTTAAAGTATTAAATGATTAAATTAATTCCTATTTTCAGTGGCTAAGGTCAAAGCACACTGTGAGGCTTGAGTTAATTGGAAGCAGAAATCTAAAATTAAATAAATTTAATTTATTTAATGGCTCCCATAAGCATGTACAAAATAGGCGCCCCATTTGAAGAGTGAAGCTTATTAATTAATTAATTAGTTGTCAGTAATAGGAAAGACATTAATTAGTTATAGAATCATGAGGATTATATAAGCAGGGGCTATGATAAAGATGAATTAATTAATTCACAGGCAGAGAAGCGCAGCCCAGAGGAAAAGTGCACCCCATTTGAAAATGATTTTTGCTCAAAAGAAGGTGAAATTAATGCTAAAAGCTTTCAAAATTGACGCACAGGTTGATTTATGTCTGGATAATTGTTTGCATAAGTAATATATGTGCTCAGGTGAAGTTGGTAAAATTCATGCTTGCTTTACATGCAAATAAAACATCAAATTTTGGGGTAGCAGGCTTGAATTATGCAGATTTTTATGATTAAAATCCACTTTTCATGGTTTGGTTGCCATCTTTGTCTGAATTAATTACAGGAATTTTTTACAGGTGCTTTACAAAAGAAAATGAGTTTTAATCAATGTCCAATACATTGAATATATCCTCCAAATCTGAATAATTATCCATAGCTACACCAGTTTTGAAGAATTCTGATCGAGTAAGAAGAAAAAGAATCAGCAGCATCATGCATTACTTCCAGATTTGCTGACATCGGAGACACAGATTCATATCTCATAATTGCAAAAGCTTCTGGCACAAAGGCTTCATCCTCTTGTTTCGAATGCAGCCCATGAAGAAGTCAGTGCGTGAAAAATTTCTTCCAGGATCTTGTGCATGTGCTCCCAATCTTCCAGTTGAAGCTTCATTGAATTTGCATTCACCTGAAGTGATTTCCATAATTTTTAATTGAAACATTGCACTGATGCATGTACTGGAGAAGAACTGCAAAAGCTTCGAGGATAAGAGGGAATACAAGGCAAAGGCAACACCTGTAAGCATGTTTCCAGATCCAGCTTGCTTCCAGATCCAACTTGCTTCTAGATCCAACCATTTCTAGATCCAATATGGTGAGAATCAAGGGCAAAAGAATCAGTTGCATGCAAAATATGGAAAAGGACAAGACTACAGCTTTCCTCTTTCTTCTTCTTTCTCTTATTTCCTCCGAAAAAGTAATTGAGTGATCAATTAAATTATACAACTTAAGTGATTGGTTTAAAAGCCATTACTATAAGAAGTCAACTACTTAGAGATAGGTGGCAAACGTGCAAAATAGAAGGTTCTATTTTCAGTTGCAAATCATGCATGTCATGCAAAGAGGAATTCCAGGAGGGAGATTGCCAGTTGTTTCCTTTCCGACTTCCACATGTGCCAGTTCAACTAAAAGCTTCCGACTTGTAATTGCCTCTATACATTCTATAAGTAGAGGAAGAACCTTCGGGTTAAAGATCAAAATTTGTAAGCAGCATCCTTGTGTTCTAGACTTTGTGCTGAAACCCTTGAGAGCCACTTGAAGCAAAGGAATATATAGGAGCAGATTTTCGGAGAATTTTGTGTCACGATGTATTTTGTTTCTAACTTTCTATCTTAGATCTTTGAATAAACTTTGTGTTATTTTAGATCTAGATATAGAGTGTCCTTTGCTTATAATTCCGTGTTTATATCTATTGGTTTCTTCTATGTGCATGAAATCAACTCTATTATCTATTGATTGAAATGCACATCTTTCCCATTTCTTCTCTGTGTTTATATAATTCCCTTCTTACATAAATATTTTCTTTCTTTAAACAACTGCTTAATTACTGCAGAACTGTACAACTATGGTTCATGAGTTGAAAAGTTAAAGTAAAACCCCATATCGATACTAGCATACTTTAATTGACAAATATGATATGGGAGCCTCATCGGTAAATGAGGGATATTTATCTCATGACTGCCTAGGTTTTGTGCTATGCAAAAAATCTAGCCAACATGTAGGATTGCAAGTGAACCTGGAAGCTTCTGCATCATACAACCCAAGAAAGAAAAAACATGTGCCCCTATTTATGTGATATCATAAGCCATTCAAAGGATCTACCAACTTAAGTGAATTCAGTTACACTAAGCCATGTGATGCATCCACAACATTTTTGTCTTTTTATTTTGCCAAATATTCTTTGTAATTCTATTATGCATGAATCCATAAATTCTTCAATTTATTCACGTAGTTGTTCCTATAGTTAGTGCCTCCAATATACTATGGCATAAAGTCTTTGATGGCTTGTATACCCCTCATAATAAGGGTATAAACCTACAACATTGAAGAGAGATGAAATGTATATCCCATCCAAAAACTCTATCTCATATGCCTTTGACTCCATTTTCCTCAATACTTCACATGGTCCAATCTTATTCCACTTCAACTTAACATATGTTCCTCTTGTGAACATGTTTTTGTGTCTAGAACTATTGATGTCTCTTTTTGATATATATGCATCATTTACAATGTTTCTCATCTCTACTTTCATGAGCATCTATTGGTGCACATCATGTATTAAATAAAGTATTTTTCTCATTCATGTCTCCCTTTTTATTTATGGATGTGACACGATTCCTCAGTACCTCTTAGACTTAGTACATAAATAATATGGTTTTTACACCCCTTTTAAGATTTGATTCGATTGGTATGGAATGCACAACAAACTAAAAAGGAATGTAAGGTTAAAATACTATGGTTTATTCTAATTAATTAACTTCCAACATTAATCATATAATATCATAATAATGTATTGGTACTTGTAGCTAGTGTTTACAATATGCTACAAGCTTGAAAACACAAAATAAAAGATATACTTGGCTACACATAGCGGTTCTGGAAATATTTGGATGTACAGACTGGGAAAACTAGGAGAAATGAACATGTAGATGCTTCACTCTGGAAATTGCGTTGATCTAGAACTGTACACATGCCAAGAACAATTATACATTCCACGACCTTTTGTACAGTCTTGGACCCACTAGGAATGAGGTTGTGCAACTTTTGTTCCCTTCAGTTATCTGGAAATACACTTTGTTGTCAAACCCTAAGTGTTGCACAATCCTGAAACCATCTAAAATCAACTGAATGGAACTCAAACCCTAATCATGGGTGGAAAACCCTTCAAGAAGGTTAGTTTTTGGGTTGAAGTGTAATTCGTGCACCACATACTTCAAAACTACTTCAAAGAGGCCTCAAGCCACATGCAGTTATCCTCCTAACATGTGATATCTAGATGAATGCATCTAGTTGACAACTTGAATCACTTTGAACATGTTTGAGATGGTTATGTTGTTGTTAAGACATTGAATAGGGATCAATAGGGATCTTTGAGTGTTTGGAAATAAGGGTAGTTAAACTCCTTGACCTGGTTGAGTGCTTCAAGACTATACTAGTGGTTTCCCTAATGGATGTGTATCATCTTTGGGAAGATTTAGGGATCCTTGGGTGCCTTTTGTGCTAGTGTTTGCAATGAGAGATCATGAGAGTGCAAGGTTTTCCATGTTAGTGAATGAGGTGATACAAACTTGCCTATATAGGGCTCCAAATGTAATTTGTTATTATAAGGTCAACCCAGGAAGATGAAAAGACCTAAAAACGATAATGTAATTGAAAGAAAAGTTAAAATATGTGTCAGTCCAAGACCATATAGGTAAGTTAGGATTAGATTCCACATCCTACCCTTGTTGCATAGTTTTAGACAGGGAAATGGTGGATGAAAACTTGAAGTTACATCATGATGGGAAAAAGTTAAACATTAATTTATGCATTCATGTTCGGAAAGTGTCAAAACGTCAATTTGTATAGGAATAATAAATTTGGGAGATAGAAAACAAGATGTGCTGAGTGGCGATAAGATGTAGGTGTTTGTCTTAGCTAACAACCACAGTCATAATCTGTAGTGTCAAAATGATACATTTCCAAATTTGAGTGTCTACATATGGAAAGATGACTTTTGAGTACTCATGTTTAAATAGTTCTTGTACACAAACTTTGTTTGTGCCAGGAATGAATTTCACATCCTTCCCTTATCTCCAACCAAATATCTAAACAACTTTCCAAAAAAATTGTTGAAAACTTTCATATGGCCATCTATCTATGGGTGATATGACAAATTAAACTAAACTAAGTGTTTAGATTCTTCCACAAAGTCCTCTAAAAGTAATCCACAAACTTAGTGTCTTTGTTTAACACAATACTGCATGGAAATCTATGTAACCTCATAGCTTCCCTGATAAACAAGTTAGCTAAATGTGTAACATCACTAGCCTTTCTACAACGAATAAAATGACCCATCTTAGAAAATATATCAACTACAAAAAAGATATATCATGGCCCTTCTACATTCTAGGAAATCCCAAAACAAAATCCATATTTAGCTACTCCTAATGTTTCTCACGTATTGGTAACAACTAATACAACCCTACATTTTGATTCTTTCCCTTCACCAATTGGCAATTTTTCATCTTTGTACATATCTACACACATTTGTATCCATCCACCACCTATAATAACTCACACATAGTTTTTTCAAGGTCTTATTTGTACCAAAGTGACTAGCTAATCCTCTGCAATGCTTCTCCTATATCAAATTCTATCACATTGACCATCCATATACGCACAATTACATTCCTTTGAACGATAAACCTTCCTGTAAGAAGTAGCCTAACCAAGACATGCAATTAATGCTTAGTAGTTCTACACATGTTCTTCATGCCTCTAAAATATTCCTCCTATGTATAGAGTTCCTTCATAGCATTGAATCCCTCAATTTACACACACCTCTCACTTAACAAGCCACATCTTCTACTTAGTGCATATGCAAATCTATTTGACTTCCCTCTTTTATGCTTCAAGACAAATGAGTAACTTTGTAAGAATTTAACCCATCAATTAATGTGTATTTTATATAACCTACATTGACTATTGATGAATTGTAGTGTTTGATGTTCCGTTTACAACACAAACTCCTTAGATAAGAAATAGTGCATCTATTTCTTCATAGCTTGCAGTATGGCATAAAACTCTTGATCACAGACCAAATAATTTCATCCTGCATCATTCAATTTTTCACTAAAATAGGCAATAGGCCTACCAACTTGACTCGTCACATCTCCAATAATTCTCCCAATCACATCACATTCAACCTTGAATGCCTTGTTGAAATCAAGGAAAATCCAATACTATTTGCCTCGTGACTTTCTTCTTCAACTTCTGAGAGCCATACTTTGTGTCTCTTATCCTTATAAATTCCTTCCTATCTTCTTTCATCACTTCTATAATTGGTGCACAAATTTCGTTGAAATTTTGTATGTAATTCCACTAGAAGATATCCAACCCATGAAAATTTCACGCTTCAAATGTACTCTTGGGTGCCAACCATTCCACTATAATTCACGCCTTCTCAAGATCCATCTTCAACCCTACTTGAGATGTCACAAATCCGAAGTATACAAACTCCCTCTTCACGAAACTACACTTCTTCAAGTTTACAAGCAACTTCTCTTCGCATAAATGTTGAAAAACTTTCCACAAATGGATTAAGTGTTCTTCTTGTGTCTTGCTAAAAATTACAATCTCATTTAGATTTGCAATGCCAAACTTTCCTTAAAAAGGCTTCAACACTTCATTCATGATTTTCATGTTATTTAGCCCTAATGGCATGGTTAATCACTCAAACAATCCACCATGCATCTTAAAAGAAATTTTTTATCTATCATTTTCTCTTATCTTGATCCAGTGATACCTGCTCTTCAAATTAATATTTGTGAAGCATTGGACTCCACTTAAACAATCCATCTAATCATTCACATAGGGCATTAGAAACTTATACTTAATGGTAATCTTATTGATGATCTTGGAATTAGTGCACATCTTCCACTCCTTTCTTTGGCACTAACATTGTAAGTATTGCACACAAGATGAGATACTCTTATTAATTCCATTCTCAAGAAAATATTAAACTTGTTTTTTTTCAAGGGTGAATGATGCATTCAATATGTTTTAAATAAGGATTTTTGAGGGAAATCTCGGACAGATAATCCCATTCTTCACTTCCTCATTCTCCATAGGCATCAACCAATATGTGGCCTTGTTTGGTGAACTAGAATTGGTATCGAATTCATCAGATGAAATATTTTGCACATAGTTCGTAATCCATTTGAAATATATGTGGACATGATATATGTATGTTCACCTAGCATCACCTCTACTTCACATAGAAATGATCCTCCTTCATTCACAACATTCACTTTTCTCCTTTATCTCATCAGGAATTTTTTTCCTAAGATCAACAACACCTTTAAAATGCTCTCCACTTCAACTTGCATCCTTCAAAGGATTCGAAGTGTATTGTTTATTGTCCTTCACATAGGTATAAGTATTTGTACAACCATCATGTTGTGTTTTCCTATCAAACTACCAAGTTCGACCAAGTAGCACATGACATATGTTCATGGACATTTATCACACATGATTTTGTCTTCATGTGTACCAATTTTAAAGCACACTTTATATTGTTCATTCACAAGCAATTGATGTTTTTTAACAACCAAGACACTTTACATGTTCTCGGATGCATATACCAAGCTTTTCAATCATCTCATTAGAAACAAGATTATCAGTGTTACCACTATCAATAATATTCTTAAAACACTTTCTTCCGGACTTCAAATGAGACATATTCTTCCTTTGTGTGGTTGTATTCTTTACTTTAACTTGCTTTAACATCACTCTCTTCATCATGAGAGCTTCTTCACACTCTTTCTCTTTTGTAAAATTAATTGACACACTGCTATTATATTTTGTTTACAGACAATTGAACGAATGATTATTGGATTCTCCACATCAAAAATGTGTATGAGTCGATCCTCTAACTTTTCCATGTCCACGTCCTTATCCTTTGAAAGGAGATATACCTCAGCCTCTTTGTGCATGACTTTGATCATGTGAGTTAATCGCCTCTCTTTCTTATTTGTGATCTAGCTTATCACTATGCAATGTTCCACCTTGTGCAGGAATTTTTACTTCCCTTTTGCACAACTTTGGTTTTTGTACGACAACTTTTCTTCCATCTCCAATGCGTAGTGATAGGATTATTCTACATATCATAGTCTAACCATTCCAAACTTGACTTGAATGGAAATACGCAAACTATTAACATGCTTTGAGACCTTTTATACACCACCCTCAAGGTGACAAACACAAAACTTCGGGCAATAGAATTATTTTGTGTAGTCCTTAATACACAACTCCTTTTGTCTCATAGTTTGCAACTTCTCAAACTAATTCAGTTGATATATGCGGGTGATAATTTCACATTTGGCTTGGAAACCATCATTTTAATGCTTTGATTTTCTCTTTTTTATTTCTCTCTCTATCATTTTGAACATGATTCCACCATAAAGATGAATTCCCATTTACCTTTGAAAAATCCAAATGAACCTCCTTCAGGTTCTCTATTGACTCATAGTCAAAATATTTCTCCAATTCAGTGAGCCAATCAAACAAATCCTCAGGACATAAATTTCCTAAATAGCATGGTATGTCCATGTGTGATCCCTCAAATCCTAAAATAGAATGTAGATACATTTCTTTGGGTTCTTCACTCAATTTTTTCTTCTCCAACCTTCAATGCTTCATCATCACTAGAGTCCCCATCATCATTGGTTTATCTTCTAATTTTATCTAAGTTGTTCCCATAGCTTGAAGTCTTTCATTAGGACCTCTCATCAAGGTCGCTAATACCACCACTCTTCATGGTCTAATTCCCCTTCCCCTCATATGAATCCCTCTATGTTCCATCTCAAAATTTCTCAGAAACACAACAATAACAAAATATTGCAACCTACAACTTCTACCTAGCAACCCATATGTTGGAATATACCTAACACCATCTTCCACCCACACTTGTAAATATCGTATGGAGCCAAATGAAAATTACACACCTATAGGAATTAAACTCCCACTCTAATACAAAACTAATTCAATGACATTTATCATTGTCAATGAAGAGGTTCCTTAGACCATGTATCCCATGAATTCCCAAAGAAAATATCTCACACAAGCAATATCACTATGTAACTTGAAAGAAACAATACAAGCTTCATCTATTAATCAGTGAGGAAGATTACAAAGTTAGACATATAACATTACAGTCTTGTTACAACATTACAATGAAGACTCTGCATAAATTCCCCTAAAGGAATTTAACTTTGTCTTAAGATAAAGACTACATCATCCACTAATGGATGTAATTCCCAAGAATCTAGCCTAACTAAGCTTGCACCAAGAAAGGCTTCAACTCAAACCAGATTCGAACATTTGAATAATGGAGCTTTAAAACAATTCACATAACCTACTCAAACTCCACTTGTATAGGTGCTTGTGTACTTCTCATTATCTTCTAATTACCTTTAGTTCTCTTTATCTTCTAGATAGATGATTTGCACGTCCACCACTCCCTCTATTTTTGGAAGCTAATAAAAGAAAATAAAGATTTCTTTGTAAATATTCATTATCTCAATCAAATTACCACCAATTCAATGCATCAAGTTATCAAGTAATCACTCATGGAGGCATTTTCATCCTATCAAAATAAGCCAGATCATGTACTCATCTAGTTGGCAAAGAAAATGAATCAAGACCCACATGTTCTAGCAACAACTTGTTTAACATTGACATGTGCCCAAGTACATAGAATTCAAAAAGTGTTATAATATTCGCAAGGCACAAAACTTCTTCATGTGTGTGAACAATTTTTGTATGGTCCATCATTCAAAAGCTCCCAGAGCACAACTCAACGAGTTACACTAAAAATTCAACCCTTCATGTTAATCCTCATTTATTCTGAGTAACTTTATACATAGAACTACGCAAGCTCACACAAAGCTAAGTAAATTTGTACAAACTTTTATTCTTCTAACTTTTTGGTGATACAAGATCGCAAATGAACTTGAATGCTCCTACATCACTAAGTTGTGCAATGTATCTGGAGGTGTTGCATATATGCTCGAGGCTATCCTGAGGTTGTGTGCATGGTACGCCATAGTGTAATGTGGTGTTGTGAGAAATGTTTCAATTATATCACTAAAGAAATATTTTGAGTGAAATGCTACGAGTTGATGTCTTACATGTTGAGCACATGATGCAAAGATATGCACACAAGTGCTCAAAGTGCAAACTTGTGCAGAGTTGTACAAGTTATGAATGCACTCTTAGGCAAGAATGTGTGGTTGCATGAATGTGCATGAATCATATCCTTTAAGATGGAAATGAATACAAGTAATTATGTTATGTGGGTTCTATTTTGATAAATGTACACCAATTGTTATCATTCATAGTTTTTTAATGACACAATTTTGAAATTACATATATGATAAAGAATTGTATGCACTTGTCCAAGTGGTTAAGAAATGGAAGTATTTGATGGGAACATAAACTATTATCCACGCCAATCAAAAACCATTCTAATATTTGCAATAAATTTATTCGGTTAACAAATATACAAAAAATGTAACTAACAAGTTGGCTAAGATTTTTTTCAAACCACCTAAATAATTTTAAGGTTGGAGGGCACTATAACTCACCTTGAACCATTTTTCCATGAAGCATAAATTGGAAAATATGACCATGTGGAAAAATTTGGAAATTTATAACAATGTTTATGAGGGAGAAAATTGCTTGACCAATTGGGGAACCTTATCATGCCCGAAGAGGGAAGAATTTAGCTAATAAGAAAGGCCCATACTTCAAACCAAAATTGGTCACATTAGTGCAGCATAAACTATGGCACATTTGCAAGTTTTTTATTTTGTCCAAATATTCAAAAAATTGTTGCAACGTTCATATAGGGCTGTGTTTTGTGTGATCCATAATTAGCATAGCTATTCTATAAAAAAATTCATCAATATGAATCTTTATATTTTGGAAAAATAATTTAATTGATATACTTGTACCCTTTTTGTTTTCTTAAGAAACAATGGACTTATGCTTAGAAATGAGTTGTTTAAGTATTAAAAATAAATGTAGATAGTTGTATGCATGAAGAAACAAAACCAAAACTAAAAAAGATTGCCAAACATAACACAAGACAAGATTACCATGGAGAAATCCAATGTGGGGAAAATCCGAGAAGAGTAAGGCTTTGCATTCTCTTGTCGTTATCTTCTTTGCCAATTCACAAGCATACTACCTTCTTGATGCCGTCAAAGACATTAATCAATAACCATAGTATCCTAAAACTTGCAATTTCTCTACAACTTGCTTCAAATGCAGTCTTCTACTCGCTATGACACTCTACCAAGAATAATTGATTGAAAATAGTGAATTAAAATGGCCCATGAGAGTGTCTACATACAATTCCAACAAGATAGAGGTTTGCTCTACAAATAGGTGAACCTTTGTGTGCCTTAAGAGGGAAGAGTTTAGCTAATGAAGGAAGCACAAACTTTAAAAAAATGCTTAGGTTAGTTGCAAGAACTATGTTACATTTGCGAAGGTATATATTTTGGCCGAACATGCCAATAACGTTGTAAACTTCATAAGGGGATGCATTTTTGTAATCTGTAATTAGCATAGCTATTCTATAAACAATTCACCAATTACTTCTTATACCCTTTGTAATCTCTTAAGAAAACAATGGACTCACGCTTAGAAATGAGTTGTTTAAGTGCAATAACTAAATGTAGATAGTTGGATGTAGGAACTGAAACAAAACAAGAACTAAAAAATGCAACACAACATGAGATTATTGTGGAGAAACCAAATACGAAGAAAACCCTAGAAGAGTAGTGCCTTGGATTCTCTTGTCAGCATCTCCTTTGCCAATTTACAAGCTTACTATCTTGTTGAGACCTTCAAAGACATCGATAACAATAGTATCCTAACACTTGCAGTTTCTCTAGAAGATGCTTCAATTGTAGTCTACTACTTCTTATAACACTTAACCAATAAGAATTGATTGAAAAGAGTGGATTACAATGATTCCTAAGGATGTATATATACAATTACAATAAGATAGGCTCAAATTAAGAGGCCCCAAAATTGGAAGAGACGTTGTTTGTACTAGCTACTCTCCCTATTCATTTCACTTGAGAAAAACCACCACTTATAATCAGGAAAATCTCATAAGCAAAACCACCATGACAATTGTGAAACCACCACCTTGCAAACGCAACCGCCACACTACTACAATGATTTTGTCACTAAAAAAATTGTACCATGTTTTTGCATTAGTTTTCAAGAACATGTTTTATTTGTGTTTGACTCCAAGGTGTTTGAACCAACTATAAACCATCTACAACCTTTGTAGACCCTCGTACATGTATACTTTGTTTTTGACTAAAAAACATCTTAGGAGTGTGAAAGTGTTTTAAGATTTTATTTTACTGAAGGAAAAGCATTTTGTTTTGGGTGCATGGATAATCAACCTTCTTTGACTTTGTCCCACCCCCACTTTCAATTTCTAGGGCATATCTTCGGGCCTCTCCCACCCCTATAGATATTTTAAGATAGCAAATAGAGAGAAGGGGGTCGCTCCATCATGTGTGTGTGCATGTGCATGTGTGCGTGAGTGTGCGCGTACGTGCATGTGTGTACGTGCATGTGTGCATGTGGACGTGCATGTGTGTGCCTATGTCTGTGTTTGTGTGTGGGGGGAGTGAGAGGCAGGAAGTTGGGGCCCAATGTTCTATATCCTATCATAGCAAATAGAGAGATGGGCCATTTTCCATCATTATAGTGGGTGCAGGATAGTGGGGGGAGGTTTCAAGAGGTCATTGTCCATCCATCCACCCAATACATGTAGTCGCCCCATATATATAGATAGGGGTCTACTCACCTGTGTGAAAGCGAAGGGATGTTGAGGAACCATACTGAAATGAATGGGTTAGTTATCCGAGGCGAGCCAATCTGAATGTCACCCTTGGTTCATTTCATATAGCCCTATCTATATTTGTGGGACATCTCTTTAGATAGAGAGGGGGGGAGGATTCTCTCTAATTGGGAGAATTGGGTACGAAATTTGGATAGTAATAACAAACTACATGGTTATATCTAAATCCCTCTCTCCATCTATAGAGATATATAGATAGATAAATAGTGAGCCTTGACTAAGATATCGTATTCATCCAATGATTAGATTGTATACGAAATACAACTAGTCATGCCATCAACCATCTATATCTATGATTGCCCTATATATCTATCTCACCTCAATCATAGATAGGTTCATGCCACTCGCACAATTGTTATGGCGTTGGATGGTTTGAGATAAGCAATGATGGGCTTGATTAGTCACGACCCCCTTTTTTAATATCTTGTAGTTCGGTTTGATGTTGATCAATTGAGCCTAGGAATCCATCAAATCATTCAGGCGATCGATCATGATCATAGGTTGTTACATTCAAATCTCTATAGATGGATGGGATTAGGGGAACCCTATGTATCAAAATATGATATGCTCGAGAGAATGGCGATGTGTCGCATATTCTATATCAAGTTACTAAAGGGCCTAGTGGTTTTGATTAGATTTTGCACACACACACACACACACACACACACACACACACACACACACACACACACACGCGCGCGCCCGCGCGCGCGCACGCGCACACGCGCACGCACGCGCACGCACGCACACACACGCGCGCGCGCGCGTGTGTGTCTGTATGTGTATGTCTGTGTGTATGTATGTAGGTGTGTATGTACATACGCGCGCGCGCGCGTGTGTGTGTGTGTGTGTGTGTGTGTGTGTGTGTGTGTCCATGTGCATGTGTGTGTATAGATATATTATATGGGACCCCCCTAGAGGAGAACCTCAACCTCCCCACAAAGATATAGTATATGGGTGCCTCCCGAGAGAACCCATGCCCCCCTATAACTATATGGGGCACTCCCCTAAGTTATATATATAGGGGACACGGGTGTACAATACGAAGTATCTTAAGACCTTGGATGAAATTTTGAAATATATCAAACATTACTGCAATAGGGACATTTATTATTTTACACTAAATCTCCTTGTGAGATATGTTTTGGATATGGACCTCTTAGTATGTTTGATATTGCAATGGATCTAATGCAAAGGAAGCAATAAAGAGTATGTTTGGAAAAACCACAGAGCTGAAAAAATCATTGAGAATATAAGGCAAATACACCTCCAAGTGCAAAAGAGAGGTTGGAGGAGTTTGAGCACAAGTTCCAAGTTGGGGACAAGGTATGGGCTTAAGCAAAGAAAGGATCTAGTGTAGAGCAACAAAGTTAAAACAATTAGGTATGGTCCATTTGAGATTCATGAACAAGTGAGCACTAAAGCTTTGAAGATATGTTACATTGTGAATGCAGTAAACTTACCTATTTGAGCCTTTTATGCTAAATGAAGGTCGTCTTTTGTTGCCTTCCATTAAAGACATTGTGGCTTATAAAAAGAGTTGGAAAATGATGTTTTGAAAAAGAAGTTAATAATACTATGGGGAGAAAAGCAATAAAGTTGAGAAGTGGGGTTGAAAGGACAAATTACCAAGAAAATCCAAGTTGTATTCGAAGGAGAAGGTGGATAGGTAACTATTCCCTCATCTCTCGAGTCCTTAAAACGTTTGGGGACAAAAGACATCTCAATAATAGAGATATATTTTAAATCAGATTATGAAGTTGAATTCAATTCTTCAAGGCCTTCAATCTTACTTACTAGTCAAAATGACTAAGGTAACTCAAAACACTCGTATGGCATGTTTGAATAAGAACAAACATGTGGGGCGGCCCATGGATCTACAATGGTTGCAAAAGGATTCGAAAGGGATCTGGACATCTTGGGGCCATGAATAACAAAAGAAAGTTTCTCATAGTCAGAGAATAGTTTGTATAGAGACAAACATGCTAGACATAATAGTGTGGCAATTGTGTCATTGTCATGGTGGTTGCATTACTATCATGGCAATTTCACTTATCCCATTGTAGTTGCATGTAACATGTTAGCTTCATCTTGATATCTATGGTGGTTTTGCATAAATCAAACAATAAGGAGTAACAAAAATGGTGTCCATATCCCTTGACACTTAGCCTATTCATTTTGTTTAGTTTTGTATATGTATACCCTCCAAAGGTTAGATACTTCTTGGATGAGTGTTTTGGGGAGTTATAGCATGCAAGTTAGTGTAGCATAGAATATTGAAGCAAGTTGTAGAGCAAAGTAATTTGTAAGAGCTTGTTGATTTGGTGTTGATATTCGTGGAGGCCTTAAGAAGACGATTTGCTTTTAATCATGCAAGAAGATGATGGAGAAGAGGGCAAGGCCTTACTCTTCTAGAGTTTTCCCACGTCGGGTTACCCAAATGTATTCTCATGTTTGAGATGTGATTTTCTGTGTATACAATTCTTTACTTGTTTGCTTCATTCTTGCAACCACCTACAATTAATCACAATGCTTAAGCAACCCATTTCTAAGCATATTTGGATGTTTTTTAAGCAAATATTACGGCAACATCAAACATAAACAACTTATATGTTTATATATAAGATAAAATTTGTGTTTGTGAATAAGTCATACAACATCTATGATAATTATTAATCGTGAACGAGCATGGAAATGAATGCAATACAAAATATAAACCCTAAATGCAAGATAAGAGGGATGACACAACCAATGATCAATATCCCTTATCATGTAAGGAATATAGTGGAAAAAAAATCCATCCTAATGTTAATGTAAAGAATCCACAAAAAATAAACACAATAGGATATACAAGTACCGCAAACCTAAATCCCTAAGTATGCAAGTCGTGTGATGATTAAAAGTTGGAAGTTGACGATGACATTGTAGAAAGATGATGCAAGAGCATCCAAGGGCTCAAGCAATCTTTGCATCACCAAAAGAAAGTAACAATACATTAGTAATTTCAAATTTTGGTTTTATTTTCCCTTGTAAGCATTTCCTCAAACACTTGGCATATGCAAAGTATTGGTTGGAAGGTACTTGGAACATTTTAGCAAAAGCATATCATATGGATTTCTTTGTTTTCGAAGGAGAGTGTAACCAAATCCGTTTGAAAAAAGAAAGCCCAAGTTGGGAAGTTTGAAGTTACATATACCGGAAAATTTGCGTAAGAACTATCATGAGAAGGCCAAAATATGTTTTCTGAAAAGGTTGTTAAAATCTCATGTGGGAAAGGAGTGTTGGGAAGCCCAAGACGTAAGGAAAATGCAGTGAGAAGAGGAGAGAAGGAAGCCACAAGAAAATTATTAAACAAGAAAAGAAGAGCAAGGAAAATGGGAATTTTGGAGAGGTGTAAGCTGGGATAACAGCGACAACAATTGAAAAATATAAAGCCACGTTGGTGATGGGTTTCTCATGTGTAAGACGCAACAAAAAATGTCAAAGAGAAATTCCTACTCTGTACAAAGTACTAATGCTTTGAAAATAATCCTACATGTTTGTGAAAATGCCTGTAGGCATCAAAGATTATTGTAACTCAAAAGGAATGTTGTTGGGTATCAAAGTGTTTATGACCTGAATTTCAAGCAATATGAAAAAAAAAACATTTCATAGAGTTTTGTGTTGTTTATGTGCATGTGTGTTTGTTTTGAGAAGGCCCATAAAATGTATTTTGGCCAAAACAATAGACTGAGTTTTGTTGAAGGCTCAAACGTGTTGGAATAGGTTGAGAGATTCATTTTGAGAATCATACGCCCTATCTCCTCTCTCAATCTCATGGATTCTAAAGTTTAGTGCGATTCACAAGCTTAGTCGTAAAATATTCCCATCAAAACACAAAAATCTCCATTGTCAAGCCGACAGCCACCGAAAGGTCTTGGATAGCATGAAATGGGTGATAAATCCATAGAAAATATGTGTTTAGGCTGCTAGGGCTTAGTTGTCATTCATTTGGCCCCAACCTAGGCTGCGCCAAAGGATGACTAACAGCTCCTTGATCAAACCTAATTGGGCAAGGCAAGCGGAGTGACCTAGACCTGCAAAAAGTACTAAGAGGTAGGCACGATAGCACGATCCAAAAGCCTTGTTTACGAATTTGTATGGTAGTTGAAGTGTGCAATGATAGTCTTTTATTAAGCAATACCAAGTAGTAGAGAGTGATGGATCATCTCATCGCCTAAAAAATTGGTTTCAAAGGTTATGTATATATGGCACTTAGAGGGAAGGAACACATCAATTCATCACATCCTAAAAAGAGGGCCTAACATCTGAAAAATGTGGGAAAGTAGATCTTAGACCCTTCACGCAAGCCAAATAGAAAAATTCACAATGGAACCTCAACTTTCTCAACACAGTTGCAATATCATAATAAGTTGCACCAAAAGTGTCTTGGAAAAGTGTAGTGAGAGCGTAAAAGCTCCCTTTTCTTGGGGGAAAATTCCACGGGGGCAAGGGGGCATGAAAGCCAAACATAGATAGCGTTCCCTAATTGGTATCACAGAATAAAAGTACATATATCTAGGGTTACCACAAAATTTCTAACTGAAATCCATGTCAGTTCTACGTGGAAGCTGCCACTTGGGGACCCCAGCATATAAGTGGTGCATGCACAACATATGAGATATCATCACTGAGTTATGGTTTACCCCATACTAATGGGTTGCTTGTTCTCCAATAAAAAAATTAACAAGATTCATTTCATTTTATCGAGCATTGTTTGATCAAGAAACTCAGATTTGGGTTATAAAAACTATAAACCTCTACTCACAAAAGATTCCACGTTAAATATGTAGCCTTACACAAAAGACATATGACTATTGTCCCCTGCAATAATACATTCTTGATGAAATAGAAAAACATATTCAATCATACAAAGCACTGAAATTAACCACCCACAGAATGCATAGAGGTTAGCCACTCAACTTTTGAACAGATTCCAAATATCAGGCAATTTTATTACTCAACAAGATTAATATGTAGATGGAATGTTTTTAATATACCTCAATGTAGATTGTGAGATGTGTATACTGCCTCTGTAAATTCATCCTAATCTCCCATATTGTAGAGATTCAAAATTAGACTAATTACTCCTACAGAATATATACTTGCAAGTTTGCTTCCAGTGCCCTGATTCATTGCTCAGACTAACTGAAGTTTTATGGCAATTTTTCTAACTTTTGTGAATCAAAAACATGTTTTCCTAAATATGTAATTTCTAGTACTTCCACCAAATCTAACACCATCCGAATCACTTAAGATAATTTCTTGGCCACTTTCAAGAAGCTTTCCGTTTAGAAATGTACCATGACGAGATCTCAAATCTGTTACAATTAAGGTGTCACCTGTTGTTTCCATCTTCGCATGCTGCCCACAGAAAAAGAACAATATTATAAAAACAAGACATTGTACCAAGACAAACCAAAATGAGAATATTAAAAACAAAGAATACAAGTAAAAATTTGAAAACACATAGAACACAGGAAAATGTAATAGCAAACCCCACCTGGCGAGATATTGAGGCATGGTCTAAAACCACATCACAGCTAGGATCTCTTCCAAAAATTGTTACTTTACCAACCGTGAGTTTAACAAATCCAATACAGTTTCCATCCTGGCCCACGAATATACCAGCAATTTAGACACATAAACTAGGTGGTTAATCCTGTCTTTATGATCTCTTGAATTTTCACAATGATCACTTATCTATGCTCTAGTTACCACTCATTATGAGGGTTGGAAGGGGAAAATCATCAGGGAAAGGAAAAGGATCCTTCCAGTATCCTCTAGAGTCTAAATGCATCATTGGATGCCAAGAACCAACATCCTTTCTCCAAATAAACTGATTAAAGGGCAATAATTATTAGAAAAATTTGGAGGATCGCTAGATTTGGAAAAGCATAAAGCAAATCCAAAGATTATTTGTATACTTTTCTTTGTCAAGCTTTTAGGTTGCCTTTAGGTATAGTTAAGGGGCAACAAAAATAACTCAACTCAGCACGCAGAGTAATGGCTACAACTGATTATACCATGGCAACCTTCCAAGTATGCACGGTAAAATGGATGTTCCAAAAACCCTCTTAGTAATCATGAAAAACCTAGTTCAAACACTTTTTAACTTTGGAAAATGTATACAGAAGTAGTGAATCAAATCACAACAAAACCGTTACAAAGAGGAGCCAGCACAGCAACAAGATTAAGGAGGGGTACATTCATGCCACTACAACAGGTTATTGTAAGGACAGAAAATAACAGGCTGAGCATGTCTTGTCCATAATTACATTAAGTCAGGCAGGATAACTTTGAGTTGTTTCTACATTGAAGATGCAGACACCAATGTCACGTTTAAACTTTTCAGCCGTAGGAAAAAATTAATTGAATAAAATATCATTTAAAAACATGTATACCTTTTCGATCTCTAATTGCAACTCATGGACAGTACCAATGCTGTCATTTTTCTCTTTTAAACTACTAGAGATACAAGATGGTGCAGGTATGTCTGTGGAAAACAATTGCCTCTTCTGATACTCATGTAATGCTGACATGAAACCTCTATTGGGATTAACTTGACTGCGCCGCTCCTTTAAGTACCTGTACAAAACAATCAAGTGTCAATGACATGGACCATGAACTCTACCATTGAGAAACCTTGATAAGTTTATAGTGCAGAAAACCAATATAATGTCTCATAGCAGTAGGAAAATCATGTACAGAGTCTTTAACCAGTTTTCAACGGAGAAAATATCCAGCACACATGTACTGAACTGTAAGAAGTCAAATCTCTGAACTGCGATATATAAATGTGTATATTTTTGAAACAATAATACTGGAAGCATCACAATTTTCCCTATGGAGACTATGCAGCAGAACGACAATTTCATGAGTAACCAGAAAAACATTCATAATGCCATCAGAATAAACCCTGTTATATATTAGAGTGACAGTTAATCCTGGTGTACCGAGTTGCCCATTTACTCCCAAGTCTCAATGTTTAACAGCTTTCATTTGTACATATACATTAATAAGTCACTTCCATAGAGGGAAAGAGATACTTTCCATTATTGAGAGACCGCAATGCCACAAGAATGACGGATAGCTAACAAAATGAAGAACTAAAAGAAAAAATTATACTTGCAAAATTATGAAAACCAAGGACATTGATGAGACAGGCAGCATAAGTATACCAATATGCTTCAATTATTATACTGATTTAATATTATTTAAATTCTATAAACACTATCACAACTCGGATGGCAACATATGGGTAGTGCAAAGTTGTGTCCACTAGATTTTGATTGAAAACAACCGAGACAAAGCATGTCCAACATGCCAACATATGCAGAACAGAACATATCAGTAAAAGAGCAACCTAGCATGTCAAACGTAGGCTAGGGCTTGATGTTTCTCATGGGCACCTGGAAGGCTCTTAGTCACTTCTTGATGTGATTCAAGGAGGATTGAAGTGTGAGGGCATGCAGAAAGGAGGGAGGAGCATAGAACTCCCCCTAGTCTAAATTTTCATCTTGAATTCATAGGTGTGAACTTTGATCTGGCTCATACTGAAGTTCAAGCAGCCATTGGAGCTGCAGGGAAGGAGGATTCCCAATTACCAAAGGTCAATCTGGTTTGCCTCGAAGCTCTAGATGACAATCCCGTGCCGAAACTGGACATGGACAAGCTTGAAGGTAATATCCAAGGGATTAATCTGTAGATTTTTTGGGGTGCAACTATCCCTGGAATATTTGTATGAACGGGCTAGGAAAAACTGGAAAACCTATGGGGAGTGTGAGATTAGGTCATGCCCTAAGAATTTATTATTGTTTTTGTGAATGAAGCATACATAGATTAAAAAAAATTCAATGGGGTCGTACTTTTTTCAGAATGCAGGGATTTTCATGAAGAATTGGCACATTCGCTTCAAGCCCACTGAAGACGTGCCTTCAAGGACTCCTGATTGGATTCAGATGCACGCCCTGCCACATGAACTTTAATTGAACTATGTTTTCCAGACCCTTAGGAAACTTTACCGGGAGGTTCATATGCATTTCTAAGGCAACCATGGGGAGTGGGGCAGAAAACTACACTTGAATCTGTGTAGAATTGTATTTATCTCACCTGTTACCAAAAAACATAACTTTGAAATATGAAGGCTTGGAATGGATACACCAGATAGACTATAAGGGCATTCCTTTTAGATGTAGGGCATGTCATGGGTAAGGGAATCTGGTAAGAGAATGTCCATAGGCTTCAAAACAGAATTTTCAGACTCTCCCGGAAGGGTCGGATAAGACGGTCTCAAAGGGTTTCAAAAATTAAAAAAAAAGCATACCACCAAGTCCAAGTGGAGGAAAGTGGAAAGTTAGAGCAAGCTGACCGAATCTCCAGCGGAGGGGCAGAAAAATGGGGAAAAGGAAGATCAGTGGAGGGACAGCAGAGGAATAGGGGTAAACAACAACCAGACTCTATCTTCAAGGAGAACATAAAGGGTTCCTAGAAGAGGTTTATGTGGGGAAGCCTTCACATGAGATGGGTATGGAGGGCACTCAAGACCAGCCTTTGGAGTATCCTGGAACAGAAATTATAGGCGAGATGGAAGTTCAGGCAGCAGGCAGCAGGCAGCTCTTTGGTCAAAGGATCCATTGTGCAATCCCCCAGTGACAAGAAAGTAGACATGGGACGATGGAAACGGGGAAGAGATAACTTGGATATTAAGATTTGGATGGAGACAATGATGGAAGTGGCCAATGAGCCACAACCTCTATTGGTGGAGCTGCTCAATAAGAGAAAAAAGTGCAAATCAAATCAATGAAAGTTATTTCTTGGAACATCGAAGAAATGAATGCTAAAAGGCGTTGTAAGTCAAGAAAGCCCAGAAATCTTTTTGTTGTAGGAGACTAGATTGACCTAGAGCCAATTAGAGAGATTCAGCATGTCCTTGTGGAGTAAGGTGGTAAGGGAGTGGAATCAGATGGTCAGGCTGGCAGACTGGTCATCTTCGAGAATCCTGCTCAGGTTTCATATGATAGCTTTGAGTTCACCAAGGATCAGATAACATGCGAGGGTCAGAGCCTCAATTTGATCTTACTTTCGAGCTAAAAAATGTCTACAGGCCTAGGGAACATAGTCTCAGGGAGGAATGTTTGAACCACTTTCGAGAGAAAAGGAGGAGATTCTCTGGAAAATAGATTACAGGGATAAATTTTAATATGCTTCTGAAGACCTCAGTTAAATTCAGAGGGCGACCAGTTAGCATGCAAGACTTGGAGGCCTCGCAAAACTTTGTTCAGGATATGCAACTCTGGAATATACGGCCAGCCTACAGTAACTTTACTTGGATCCATAGGGAGAAAGAGGATAATGCAGCCGTGGTTAGGGAATCCAATTAAGGACAGCCTTAGACCACACAGCATTTCAAATCGACACAACTCTTGACTGTCTTGCAGCCTTACGCACAGAAACAAGTAAGATAAAACAACACTTCATTGTTTTCAAAGAGAAAACAACTTACATAAACATAAGGCCGATCACACAGATACAGTCCTTGAACAATCTCTGAGGAGACACAATTTGAACACTACTATTCGATCTGATTAGATCAACCTAATGCACAGCTCTTAGAAAAAGTGAATCTTTTTATTCTGCCAGCACTACGAAGCTCAAGTGTAAGGGTAAGTTCTTATAGAACCAAGCACCACCTACTTACAATATTATTCCCAGCTATATCATATCCAAAGGATATTAAATATGTTGGATAATTAAATACAAGATAATGCCTAAATGCCTCAAAAACGCACTGAACATAGTTAAAAATTAATGAACATGATTTGGCTTAATATACTCACTTCTGGTTACATTCCATGTGCAGCGAACAATTTGAATTCAAGAACTTGCCCTAATTAGGTTCACGAGCGCACAAAATGCTCGTGTGCACAAGGCCTCAAGCTAAAATCATGTATGTTTGCTCAAATGAACTCCAATGAATTTTTGGTTTAATGGTAGCATTGCGCCATCAACATAAACCTCTAGACATAACGCAAGCCTTGTAGCATGACGTATGCATTACCGCGCACAATTTGTTGTTTGACAAGGTGACATGAAGTTTTCAATTGTTTGGAGTTTCCCAGTCTTGCGCCAAGTGATCAAGCATTGTGCCAATCACTTCTAGTGTTGCACCATCCTTCTTAAGGTGTATACATGATGCGGAGATGCCACAATGCATTTTGACTCTTGTTTTCTTGTGCATGGTCTTTCAGTTGTTCAAACACAATTCATATGCTTTCCCATTATATTATTGCTTGCACCATATTTTGAGAACTATGTTCGATGTCTAGAAGATACCCCGAACCTTTTAAACTTCAGAAATGCCGCAAAACAAAACATGCAAAACTGCTCTTAACTGTTTTTGGTTGATGCAGATTACTTGTGAACCCTAATGCTCCTGCATCATACACCTTTGGTAAGAAAGAAAACATGAGCTCATGTTCATTCAAGCTCTGTTATTGGTAATCCATGCCGAGTTGATTCGGTTACGTTGATCTATGTCGCATTTTAATCTCTCTACCCTTCCACTTAACCAAATTTTCCTTGTATTCCCTGTCTGCGAATGTCGTCTCGACTCTAGTCTCAATTACTCTTCTTTGCTTCTTTACCCACCTTCTTAGACATCTGTTGTCTCCAATCAACTTCTTTATGAATCTGTGCTTGTGCACTTGCTGCACTGCTCGGTCCTTCAAAGTAAGGATACAAATCTTGCCACATTGAAAATATTTGAAATGTCTATACCTTCTAGCAACTCAATCTCATATGCATTTGAAATTTCTAAATTTTCTCAACACTCTGCATGGTGCTATCTTTTTCCATTTTCAACTTATCATATATTCCCTCTCAGAAACCTTTCCTTCTCTCAAATGTGCTGATAGACAATGTCTTCTACCTGAAATTCAACTTCCCTTCTTTTCATGTCAGTGCATTATTTGTATTGAGCATTGCTTTTCTCCAGCTTCTTGCACACTAGTTGGTGCTTCGTGCATATATTCAGAAAAATCTTCTGCCTCCAAGATGCTCTCTCTTGGTCATCTCTGATATTGTGCAATTCTGCAACACCTCTTTGAATTACTATCCATAAACAATCTGGAATGGTGTTCTTTCCTAATACTTTTCTTAACTCAATAGTTGTAAGAAAACTCAACTTGCACCAATATTGTATCCCATGTTCCTTGCTTTCCTTCAATGAAACATCTCAAACGGATTACCCAAACTTTTGTTTACCACCTTTGTCTGTCCATCTGGCTGCGGATGGTATGCTGGAACTGGATTGCAAGTTTGGTATTCAACTTCTTCCATAACATCTTTTTAGATATGTCCAACAAAGTTCACATCTGTGTCTAAAACATGATTGCTAGGTGGCAATCCGCGCAACCTCACAATCTCCCTGAAAAACTAAGTTAGCAATATGTTTTGCATCACTTGTCTTGTTACATGCTATAAAATTTGTCATTTTGGAAAATCTATCCAGTACAAAAAAAAATGGAATCAAACTCTTCATGCGTCCTAGGAAAACCCAAAACAAAATCCAATACTAAAATTTTCCCATGGCTTCTTTGGAATAGGAAATGGTTTATTCAGCCCTGTGTTTTGACTTCTAATTTTTGCTAACTAACAAATTCTACACTCATGCACATAATTTTTTTACATATGCACTCATCTTAAGCCAAAAATAATTTTCATGCCAACTATGCATAAGTCATGTCATTACCAAAATGACCTGCGAAGCCTCCCGCTGTACTTTTCACTTTGACCAAATTCTTAGTTGCATTGACCCGTCTAGGTACTGCATGATTGGCTACCTTTGAATAATAAATCTTCTTACACAAAATAATCTAACCATGATGTTTTTTCCACACTTATTGGTTCTGCACATGCCTTGGCCATGATTTCTTGAAATCTTAATTTTCTTTATATAACTCCTCCATAGAATCAAAATCCCATGACTTCCACTCTACATCTTGGTTAACAAGAGATTCCTTCTACTCGATGCATCAGCAACTTTATTAGACTTACCACATATGTGCTTCAACCAAAATGAGTAACTCTATAGAAAATCTACTCATTGCATGTGCCTCTATTTCAATTTTCCCCAGGACTATTTGATAAACGGTAGTGCCTAATGATCTGTATACAGATACAAACTCCCTACAGCAACAATATGATGTTTCCACTTTTTGAGTGCTAACACTATTGGGTAGAACTCCTTGATCATATATGAGAATATCTTGTTCTTTACGTATCATTTAGCTTCTCATTGAAATACATGTTACAGGTCTTCCCATTCCTGACTTAACATTGTGCCAATTGCTGCGCCATTTGCATTGCACAATCGAATTGAAAATCTTTAGAGAAATTTGGTAATGCCAACATAGGTTGCTTAGTTGCTTTCCTCTTTAACTGCTGAAAACTTTCTTCTGCATGCTAGATGTCGAAGCAAACTCTTTTCTATCTCCTTGCATAACCTCTATGATAGGCGCACATGTAGTGCTGTTTTTGCGAATGAACTTCCTATAAAAACTTGCCAAGCCATGAAATGATGAAAACTCCGCACTTCAAATGTACCCCTAGGTGACAACCAATCAGGTATTGTTTTCTGGATCCATCTTCAAATCTTCTTGGGAAATCACAAAACCCAAAGTACACAAGCTCTTTCTTTTCATAAAGCTACACCTATTCAATTTTTATCAACAATATCTCCTCACATAATTGCAGCAATGCTTGCCGTCAAATGCATCAAATGATCCTCCTTTCATCTTGCTGAAAATCAAAGTGTCATTAAGATATACCATGACAGACTCACCTCAGAAATGGCTGTAAGGACTTCATTCACATGAGTCTGCATGAAAGTACTCGGTGCGTTAGCCAATCCAAATGGCATAACTCAACAACTTGTATGATCCCTCTTGCGTTTTGAATGTGGTCTTCCACTCATCACCCTCCCTTATGCAGATCTGATGATACCCACTCTTCAAATATATCTTTGTGAGATATTGTGCTCCATTGAGGCAGTCCATAATGTCATTCATGCATGGCAATGGAAATCTATACTCAATCAATATGTTGTCGATCATTGTTCTACTAGTACACGTTCTCCATTTTCCATTCTTCTTAGGCACTAAGACTGTTGGTATTGCACACAAGCTCAAACTCTCTGATCAACCCTTTATCCAACAGCTCCTATACTTGCTTTTGCACTTCTACATTCTCCTTGGGTGTTAGTATGTATGCGGATTTGTTTGGCAAACTTGAACTTGGGATTAAGTCCATGTGATGAGTTATACTCTTCATGGGTGGGCAACCCATCTAGTACTTTATTTGTATTATCCTACTTGAGATATTCCACCTCACTTGGATTTTCCATACACTTATGGGATATGTTTTCTTAGGTGTACACTTGACTACATTATTCTAGATGTTGGTTACCACTTGACTACACTAAAATAGGTGTTGGTTATTACTTGACTACACTATTCTAGGTGTTGGTTACCACTATTCTAGGTGGAGATTGCCATGATTCTAGAAGGATATTACACATTCACCTTCTATATGTACATCTCTTGCATTATTCTATTTGATTGTATTGATTTAGAGCTATTTCTATGATATTACAATTATCTCTCTTGTATTTTCGTAATTTGTAGTCTTATATGCTTGCTTTGTTTTGTCTTGGAATAATTCACATCTCGCATCATTCACATGTGCATTCTTCGAACCATTATATCTGTGGCACTTCTCTGATATGGTATCAGAGTTGATATGGTATTGAGTTTGTTTTGTCATTATTCTACAAGTTTATTTTCATTTGAGGTCATTATTTGCAAGTATTTGGGTGTTATTTGGTGTTGGTTTTGTCTTGGTTTGTGGTTATATATTCTATTTTTAGGCTTATGAGGTTTACAGGCCCACATAGTGTATATACAATTATGGAGATTGTTTTTTACAGGACCTAAATCATTGTTACAGGCTCCCTAGAAGATTTATTTAGATCTAGGCATTTTCAGACCTGTGAAGGGTGTTTTCACCTATGGTAGTGTTTTTCATGCATGTCTAGACTTGCAAAGGGAAATTTTCCTGATCAAGAAGTGTTTTCAGAACTTCAACAGAGTTTCTAACAGCCCATACGCGCATTGAATATCTAGTTTGAGTTACTGTTTTAAGTCCCACGACAGAGTTGCTTGCTACACGTATATCTATGGAAATTTAAGAGCCACATTGTATGTCTTCTTGATCCAACAATGACCACCTCCTTATTTTTCTAAAACTATATTTTAGTGAAAAAAATGTGCATTTGAATTTTAGTGCAAATTCATTTAAAATAGGGCTTATTTATGGGAAATACTTAGTGTAAAAATTTTAATTGGGAGCTCGATATCAAGTGCCATTTTTTTGCAAAAGTTAAATATTTTTCATTTCCCAAAGCATTGGACCTATTTATTTTGTAAAATTAACTAAGTTATAAAGTTCCAAAACTGTGGGGGGCTGTTGATATAGTTTCCAAGGGGTGTACAATGTGTTTCCTCTTTTGTTTGGAACTTCTTTCTTTCCACACATTTCTTTGTTTTCTGCAAAAACTACCACAAATTTACTTTCTACACTAATGGATCTAAGTTCAATTAACCCACTTACACCTTTTAACTACCATGAATGGAAATAAAAAATGACCATTGCACTTAGGAGTAAAGGGTTGTATCGTATCATAATGGGGTTAGAACCTGAACCTAGTGAAGCTACAGATAAAGTTAAGTGGTTTAATAAGTGTGATGAATATTTTGGTATTTTGTGTCTTTCAGTGTCTCCCAAACTCCTCTTTCACATAGAGTCATCCACATCTCCCAACCAAGTGTGGAAAACCTTAGAAACCTTGTTTGGAAAATTTGACACTATGAGGGGTAATGAGCTAGAAATAGAACTTATCAGCTTAAGTACTAGCAACTTTGACACTTTGGAAGATTTTTTTACCAAGCTCAAGTTCTTACGATTGCAGTTAAAAAAATGTGGGAAAAGAAGGATGAACAACTAGTTATTCCAGTGCTTTCCAAACTAGGTCCTGACTACTCTATCTTCATCTCTTCATTTTATGCTACCAAGAGGGCTCTTAAAGACACATGGTCTATGCCATCTTTAGATTAATTTATTTACGATTTGACTAAGGAGTAATACAAGTTAATCAAAAATGGAACCTTTAAGTCATCCAAACCTCAAGCCCTGATTGCCAGGAGTGGGAAAAAAATCCTCTAGCAACCAAGAGAAGAATAAAAAGAGAAAGGATCTAGAAAAGAAGAAAGAACATAAATCCGCTACCTCTTCCAAGTCTACCACTGAAACCTCCAGTTCAAATGGGAAACCTAAGAAGGAAAAGGTTAAGTGTTCCTATTGCAAGAAACTTGGGCACGATGAGCACAAATGTATGAAGAAGAAGATTGACCACATCAGTCATCTCCTTGAGAAGAACAACATAGGGGTCCCTGAATCTATCAAACAATCTTCATCAACCCAAGAATCTACTAAGGCAAAGGAAAAAGATAAAGAGAAACATAAGGGAAAGGCACTAGTTGCAATTACATCCTCATCTAATCCTTCATGGTTTATCGAATCTATTTCTTCACACCACATGGGTTCATCACAAGTTGAGTTTTATTCCTTAGAGCCCTACAACATGTCCTCCATCACTTTGGGTGATGATACTCTAGCCACAATTTCAGGGAGAGGGTTTGTTGAAGTCAAAGGTGGAACATTCACAAATGTTCTCAGTGTACCTTCACTTTTAACTAATCTCCTATCAGTGTATCAGATGAATCATATCTAGGGAAGGGTATGAGAGTCCTATTTGATCTAGATTTAGTTGAGATCAGGGAGTTGAATAGCGACACTACAATAGCAGTGGGAAGGGCAGATCACCATGCTAGGTTATATACCTTCTCACACTTTGCAACTGATGTTTTCCCTACTGCATTGGTCACACATTCAAATGGAGTTAGCAAATTATGGCATGAGTGGTTTGGCCATCTTAACTACCACTATCTTGAGCAACTCAATTAACATGACATGGTTATAGGATTTCCTAGAGTTCATTTCTCAAAGGGACTTTATGAGGGGTGTGCTCTTCGAAAACACCCTAAAGAGAAATTTGACAAAGAAAAAGCTTAGAGAGCTTCAACACATTTAGAGTTGATTCACAATGATGTCATGGGGTATTTTCCCCATCCTTCTTTCACCAGGGCCAAATATGATCTCACCTTCATAGATGAATTTTCTGGATATATATGGGTCTACTTCCTTAGGTAAAAGTATGAAGTGTTCGATTACTTTTTAGAATTCAAGGCACTCGTTGAGAAACAATATGGGAAATGCATCAAAGTTCTTCGAAAAAATAATGGGGGGAGTATGTTAACAACATATTTGAGTAGTTTTACACCACAAAGGGTATTGATCTATAATATACAATGCCTTACACTCCTCATCAGAATGGTGTGGGAGAACGCAAAAATAGGTCCTTAAAGAGATGAAAAATTGTATGATCCACTCTAAATATTTGACTCTGCAGTTTTGGGCAGAAGCCATCAATTGTGCATGTTATATATAGAACCAGGTTCCCCAAAAGCTTTGAAAGGTATAACTCCCTTTGAAGCTTAACACAACAGGAAACCGGAAATTAAGCACTTCAGGGTCTTTGGATCACCAACAATGGCACACATTCCCAAAAAGAAACAAGGCAATGGAGCCTCAATCCAAACCTTGCATCTTTTTTGGGTATCCAAAGGGGGTCAAGGGCTATAGACTTATCCATCCTACTACTCATGAGTTGTTCATCGAGAGAAGTGTTAAGTTTTAGGAGAGTCCCACTGAATCTTTACTTGACGCTTCTCCATCTACTTTGGCTTCACTTAGTTTTGATGAGTAATATGAGGATTCAAATCATCCACAGCAGGTTCCTGAGGAAGAGTCTTCTAATTCTTCAGTTATGAAAATGAGCATAGTAATGAGGAGTCATCCTCGTCTACTTCTAGCCATACTTCAGAGGATGAGGATTCAACACATGACTTACCCACTTCAGGGCCTCTTTGGGCTAGGAAGACACTTCAAAGTGTAGGCACTTGGGCAGGGAATCCAGAGGATGAGAAACGTACTTGGGAATAATATCAGAGTAGGCCACATGCCTTCTATGCTTCAGTGAAATATTCATAAACATTTCGAGAGGCATCAGGCATACCTGAGTGGGATAGTGTTATGCATGAGGAATATAATTCCTTAATCAACAATCACACTTGATAGTGCTATGCATGAGTGGGATAGACTTAGGAAATCCATCTATGGCCTCATGTAGGCCCCTCGGGCTTGGTATGCGAAGATGGATTCCTTCCACCTAATTTTTGGTTTCACTAGGTGTCATTCAAATCCCAATGTATATCTATTACGATGGGATGATTCATTACTGATACTGGTACTTTATGTTGATGACCTTTTGATCTTTGGGAGTACTTCAATGGCTATCTTAGCAGTGAAGACAACTCTTCAGGATAGATTCGCCATGACTGACTTGGGTTGACTACACTACTTGGTATTGAGATCATACAATCTGATTCAGGGATTTCACTTGCACAACCCAAGTACTCTCTCAATCTTTTGGCTCGGTTTCACATGGTTGACTGCAAGCCATCTCCGACTCCTTTGTTGTCTGGAGTCAAGCTTGAGACTAACTACTCCACACCCTTGGTTGAAGCTACTTTGTATCGACAACTTGTTGGTAACCTTATTTACTTAACTCACACCAGACCTGATATCTCCTATGCCGTTGGTATTGTTTTGAGGTTCATGCAGTAACCCCGTGAGCTACATTGGAAAGCATCTAAGAGGATTTTGCACAACAATCAGGGCTCACTATAAGATCCCCAAATGGATCTCTCTTGTTCTCCAACAATTTTAGATCAATTAAAAACACCAAAAGCTGATTTATGACTATTATGGCAATCACACTAATACAGATCTGAATTTATGTGAAGAAGTGCGACTAGTTTTGTATATAAAATTCCCCACAACAGCAATCAAACAAGCATGTTTTCGCCCTAAACTGATCTGTGCATATTGGCAGCTTAATATACATATAAAATCTGACTTGTCTGAGGTAATATTAATCTGGAATTTATATCAGAAATCTGCAGATAATAGAAGTCTGAAACAGCACTATAAACCCTTCCAAAAATTACAGAAAATGTTTCATTTGATCCACAAAAACTAATGCAACATACAGCAATAAGTTTCAGACCTGAAATGTCTTCAGAACACATCCAAATCGCCAAAAGGTGGGTCGCTTCCTTCGATCAAAATAGCATAACCCAACTGCAATCTTTATTCTTCACACCTTGATACAAGATCTATCAACTACTGACTGGAAAGACTGAAAATACTCATGCTAGCACAATAGAATTTCCAATGTGGAAATCCCTCACATTCTCTAAGAGGGTTTTCGTCCTCTAGAGGCAATATACTAAGGGTTTTCATCCTTAGAATACTTTAATACAAAAACACTTGGCTTAAGATCAGATTCAGAAGTGATAAAATGATTATATGATATCTTGCCCAAGCCGCCCCTCTCCTTTTTATAGGAAAAATATTACAAAATCACCTTTCCATCTTCCAATGAGAAAAGAGTGCCAAATTACCCTAAAAGCATGCCCATACCCAGTCGCACTTTCTCCTTGGGAAAATAAACATTAAATAATATTTTATTATTTCCCTACTGTCTATTTTGGCCCCCTATGTCAAGTCGCACTTTTCTTGGGAAGAGTAATAATTTTTATCCTTTCTAAACTTCACTTTCCCTCCTTTGTCCAAGTCGCATTTTTACCTAGGGATGACACAAAAATAGCATGGGTCTTTTTTCTACTTTCCCTAGAAAGGATACAACATAATATTAGACCCAATGCACCTATTTAGAGATTACAAATTTATTATTAAGTCAAATAAATTAATACAAGTGCTTTATTAATTTTATAAATATTTTTTGGAACTTTGTAATAACTTATTGTGACTTAAGTCACCCTTATATTTTTCCTTTGTCCGTCGGGTTGACAAAATGGGCCAAAGGTCTTCGATTGGGAAAAGGGGACATTACAGTCCTCCCTTCCCAAAATTGCTTGCCCTAAAGCAATTCTAATCTTGTTTTGTCCAAAAGAGACAAAACATGCTGAAACGTTCTACCAACCTAGCCCCTGTACCTGTCAAGTGAGCTATAACTTGCCACCATATTCCATCAACAAGTTGCTCATATATTTGGAGCAATGGTTCAACAAACTCCAAAATGAAGACTTCATCTTCTACCATATCATGCATCTCATGATGAAAATAGATTGAACTAGGGAGCATTAAATAAGATACATTATTATGTTCATCATACCTTATGATTTCATCCTGGTTCATAAAGAGCTGAAATTCTTCATTAATTAGCTTGTCTTGAGATGCTGGTTTGGAGATTGCAACAACCTACAATTCCAAACAAGTGTCCATGTGAGGCTTCTCCTCACGTGCCAGTTGCTCCATCGAGCCTTCCTTTGTGTGTGTAGACTCCCTTGCATCATTCGTCCCCATCTTTGTTTTGAACTCTTATAGGTGTTGTCTCGCTCGAGCGGCTATCAATCTGGCAGCTCTAGCTCTGGTATTCCATTCCTCACACCTTTTAGGAGTTTCCATTACATCTTCATTGGTTGCATATACAAATTTCCTTTCTTGCACTTTTTCTCTAGGCTCTTCTTCTTCTTCCCTTGGCTGCAACTCTGATTTATCTTCATGTGTAGATGATATGACCAAATTCAAATCAGCACTATCAAATTCAACATATAAATTTTTGCATACCTCGTTGGAACTTGAAGACACCAAAGCACTCTCATGAAGAGTTGTATCAACCATATGTGAAGATTCTCTATAGAAAACAACTCCTTCCATGCATAAACAATTCTACTTCCTTGTCTTGTGGTGTTGGACCTTTGTGAATAGAAAGTGATGATGACTTAGGCCTCCTATCTTGTCTGACCCTCAAACTGTCTCTCGTACCTTTTGACCTATCCACAACCATTCTCTGCAACATCTGTTGCATGGTCTGCATCATCTGCTGATGGGTGTCTACCACTTCCCTAAGAAGATCGCTATCCATATTCTATGGAAAGCTTTTCTGTCTAACTCCCATGATTCAGCTCTATCACCAACCTGTCGTGGCTGCATCAAATCAAAAACCCTCCAGGTGGGAGGAACATTGCTCTAATACCACTGTAAGATCCCCAAATGGATCTCTCTTGTTCTCCAACAATTTTAGATCAATTAAAAACACCAAAAGCTGATTTATGACTATTATGGCAATCACACTAATACAGATCTGAATTTATGTGAAGTGCGACTAGTTTTGTATATAAAATTCCCCACAACAACAATCAAACAAGCATGTTTTCGCCCTAAACTGATCTGTGCATATTGGCAGCTTAATATACATATAAAATCTGACTTGTCTGAGGTAATATTAATCTGGAATTTATATCAGAAATCTGCAGATAATAGAAGTCTGGAACAACACTATAAACCCTTCCAAAAATTACAGAAAATGCTTCATTTGATCCACAAAAACTAATGCAACATACAGCAATAAGTTTCAGACCTGAAATGTCTTCAGAACACATCCAAATCGCCAAAAGGTGGGTCGCTTCCTTCGATCAAAATAGCATAACCCAACTGCAATCTTTATTCTTCACACCCTGATACAAGATCTATCAACTACTAACTGGAAAGACTGAAAATACTCATGCTAGCACAATAGAATTTCCAGTGTGGAAATCCCTCACATTCTCTAAGAGGGTTTTCGTCCTCTAGAGGCAATATACTAAGGGTTTTCATCCTTAGAATACTTTAATACAAAAGCACCTGGCTTAAGATCAGATTCAGAAGTGATAAAATGATTATATGATATCCTGCCCAAGCAGCCCCTCTCCTTTTTATAGGAAAAATATTACAAAATCACCTTTCCTTCCAATGAGAAAAGAGTGCCAAATTACCCTAAAAGCATGCCCATACCCAATCGCACTTTCTCCTTGGGCAAATAAACATTAAATAATATTTTATTATTTCCCTACTGTCTATTTTGGCCCCCTATGTCAAGTCGCACTTTTCTTGGGAAGAGTAATAATTTTTATCCTTTCTAAACTTCACTTTCCCTCCTTTGTCCAAGTCGCATTTTTACCTAGGGATGACACAAAAATAGCATGGGTCTCTTTTCTACTTTCCCTAGAAAGGATACAACATAATATTAGACCCAATGCACCTATTTAGAGATTACAAATTTATTATTAAGTCAAATAAATTAATACAAGTGCTTTATTAATTTTATAAATATTTTTTGGAACTTTGTAATAACTTATTGTGACTTAAGTCACCCTTATATTTTTCCTTCGGCCGTCGGGTTGACAAAATGGGCCAAAGGTCTTCAATTGGGAAAAAGGGGCATTACACTCACACAGATATGGGATTCACTACAGGGTTGGTTCAGACATTGACTTGGTCGGCTACACAGACTCAAATTGGGCTGGCGACACTGAGTGTCGTAAGTCCACTTCATGTTACAGTTTCTCATTAGATTTTGGTCCTATCAGTTGGTCGAGCAAGAAGCAAAATGTTATTGCTCTATCATCCATAGAGGCAGAGTACAGGGGAGCTGTTAACACAACTACTGAGGCTATTTGGCTTCAAGGGATTCTTTCTAAGCTTGGAATCCAGATCAGGCAACCTACAATCATGTTTTGTGACAACCAGAGCACCATCCAACTATGCAGGAATCCGGTCCTTCGTCAGAGGACCAAACACACTGAGATTCACATGCACTTCATTCAGGAGCTCATTCTTGAACAGGTCATCGATTTGATATTTTGCCAGTCTTCAAAGTAGGTTGTTGATATCTTCACCAAACCTTTCATTGAGAACAAGTTCATTCATCTACGAGCTCTTCTTGGGGTGCGGTCTACATCAACAACTTAATCATCTTTAGGGGGCCCTTCTAGCCTCTTCACTTCTTCATGTCTCTCTTTTTAGGGGGGAGTTTTTCCCACTGGGTTTTCTCCTTTTACTCTATCTTATGAGAGATTGCATTGTATGTGGGTACCTCATCAAGCCTTGATGTCGGGACCCACTTTCCTTTTTCACTGCCCACCTAAGTTGTACTTATGGTGGGGTGTTAGTGTAGGATTTATTTTCCCCGTTTTATTTGTATTATCCTACTCGGGACATTCCACCTCACTTGGAGTTTCCCTACACTTATGGGATATGCTTGCTTAGATGTCCACTTGACTACACTATTCTAGGTGTTGGTTACCACTTGACTAGGTGGAGATTGCCATGATTCTAGGAGAAGGTTACACATTCACCTCCTATATGTACATCTCTTGCATTATTCTATTTGATTGTATTGAGTTGGAGCTATTTCTGTGTTATTGCAATTATCTCTCTTGTATTTTCGTAATTTGCAGTCTTGTATGCTTGCTTTGTTTTGTCTTGGAACAATTCATGTCTCGCATCATTCACTTGTGCATTCTTCGAACCAACAGATTTGTGGCGCTTCTCCAATACCATAGGCATTACATGGCACATTACCTTGTCTTTTATGCACCAATCTAGAATCTCACCAAACATTGTTTGTTTGCCAAAAAATTGATGTCCCTTCAACACCCAAAGTACCTTGTAGGGATTTGGATGTGTTACTCTCATCAAACCAAGTTTATCTATCATCTCTTGCGAAACAAAATTATTTGTTCTGTCGTTGTCAACAATCACTTGGTAATATTTATCTCCCAATTGGCATACGGTTGTGAACAAAATCTTCTGTTGCACAGAACTATTTTCTTCCCTTGTTGGCTTTCAACAATTCTCCAATTTTTGGTTCCTTTATGTGGAAAACAAACAATACTCTCCTCATCCACTTGTGCAATAAGCTCATTTGCATCACCTCTTCTACTGTAATGTCCCCTTTCCTATGCTAAAGGCCTAAGGGCCAATTCGAGTCCCAACTTTGGTCATACCCAAGGAGCCATCGACACTGTGAGCTATTGGGTATAAATATCTAGTCCATTTTGTTATAATTCTTCGTTGACATAAGCGTAAAGTGTTTTGGAGGGATTAGATATTATGTTTTGTCGTTAGGAAGGGGCCACATGACACTTAATGTTCTAACTTCTAATTTTGCGTTGGGGGTCACTTTTGGACCATGGCGACTTACAAGGGGAAAAGTAACTTAAGTTACTTTTATTTTATTGGTCCTTCCTAGGGAAAAATGCGACTTGGGCTATTTGGGGCTCTTTTGCCTTGGGGAAAATTATATAAAGAATTGGGGGGAAAAAGGGAAGATTCATTCTTGCATACCTAATTATCTCATTTCATGTGCAACTGCTGTTTGCAAATCTATAGCTTGTGGAGTGAAATCCAGTAGGAACCCTAGCTTCGGTGGTGGGAGATTCATCCCTAGCTAGCAAGGCATTCTTTGGTAGTGAAAGGTCTACCCTAGCTTGTCATTTTGGAGTTGTTTTCAGGGCTGATTTACAGAGATATTTTCAGAAGTCTTAGAGATAGGGTTTTGAGGGTTTTTGAGATAATTTGTGAAGATAATCAGTGGGTTTTCAGATCAGACTTACGACAGCAATAAGAAAGGGTTTGGCATCATTTCCAGAGGATTTCAAATGGGTTTTGACCATCTACCAAAAAGGGCGACTTGTTTTGGAGATTGCAGCCTTTATTTGGAGGGTTTCTAGTTGGCCATTTTCAAATCTGAGGGTTGGAACATCATCTTCTATATTTGTAAATGTTATTTCCAAAGTTTCATAGTTTGTGCACTTGTATTCCGGAGGCTATGAATTTTAGAAGTTTTCCATCTGTTTAGGGCCGCTGTAATTTTCTGGCAGCGTTCTATTGTTTGAAAAATTTCAAAAATAGTTTTCTTATGTTCTTTATAATATTAGCAAGCTCTTTTTAAATTTTCAAGTGATTTGAGTGGATATTTTGGGAGTTATTAATTTTCTTCAGTTCGCTGCCCTAACTGGTAAAAATCTGCAAAAATCAGTATTTTATTTGGCTGCAAATTTTCAATATTTTGTGTTATTTAAGTGGTATCCCACAAGGGATATTTCATCTACTGCCATCACTTTGTGCACACAGGCACTCAAACACCTTGTGCCCATTTTCTCCACATCTAAAACAAGTGGCCATGAATCCATATCCACAGCCCCATCCATAGGATCCTCTACCTCTGGTAGAGTTTCCCTTTCCTCCCTGTGCACCATGCTTTTGCTAAGATATACTAGTTTCACCTTCTTGCACAGAGTATCCAATGTCAATACCTTGTTCGTGACCACACACGAATCTTTCCTTGCCTCACACCGCTCCTTGTTGTCTGCACGACAACTTTTCTTCTACCTTCAGCATATGTTGATAGGCTTCCTCAATGGAATGCACTTGAATCATACTATATGCAATCCATTCACATATCATGAGATCTTCTCAACATCATCTTCAACATGACCTGCTCTGATGGTGAGTCTATAAAATTCCTCAACGTAGTATTTTATACTCAACTTCTGTCGCAGAATTTGCAAATTCTTAAACAAATTGTAACTGGTACTTTGAGACCAAAAATTTAGCCTTCAACTTTGTCACCAGTCTATCCCAATTCATCATCTTATCTTTACTTCTACGCACTCTCTCGAATTGTATATGCTCCCACCATAAGGATGCACAACCCTTCAACTTAGTGCATGCAAACTCAACTTTCTTGGGATCTTCCGTAACATCATATTCAAAGTATTTCTCTAACTCAGTGATCTAATCAATTTGGCCTTTGCAATTCAAACTCCCAGAATTACTCAGAGTGTCCAGCTTAGGCTTATTACTCATCCTTGCAATTGCATGCAAGAATATATCCTTTTGTTCATCAAAATGTTCTTCTACAACTTCGCTGTCAGGTGCTTCAACAGCGATCTCATCCTCACTCACATCATCATCCACCACAAATCCTCTATGTTGGGCAGTCTCCATAGCCTACAGAGGAGTTTGCACTCCTCTCGTCAACTCCGCCAATTCCACAAGTCTTGGCGCTCTAGGTGCACTTGCCACTTTTGAATGAAATCTCCTCTATGTGCCATATCCTTTTCCTCGAAATCAAAATATCATGATCTCCACAATGTTCACACCATCTACCCAACAATCTCTTTTTTGGAAGATGTCTTCATTGTTTTCTACCCACACTCGCAAAATGTGGAAATCAGACAATTTGTGACCACTCACAAGGAAGAACCTTACTCTGATACCAAACAATGCAGCCATGGTTAGGGAATCCAATTAAGGTCAACCTTAGACCATGCAGCATTTCAAATCGACAACTCTGGACTACTTCGCAGCCTTACTCGTGGATGCAAGTAAGATAAAACAACACTTTATTCAATTTCAAAGAGGAACCAACAACTTACATAAACATAGGACCGATCGCAAACAGATACGACCCTTGAACAACCTCGGAGGAGACACAATTTCAACACTACTATTCAAACTAATCAGATAGACCTACTACACAGCTCTTAGAAAAACTGAATCTATCAATTCTCCCTACCCAAAGGATATTAAATGTGTTACAATAATTAATCACAAGATAAAAGCTTGAATGCCTCATTACAGACCTCAAGCATAGCTCAACTGAGAACTCGATGAACACAAGCCGGCTCAACAAACTCAATATTGAGTTAGGTGAATCCTTGTCAGCTTCCTTCAGGTTACATTTCAATTCCTATGCAACAAACAATTTGAGTTCAGACACGTACGCTACTTAGGTTCACCCACACACAAAACACTCTTGTGTACATATGTTTGCGCACAAGGCCTCAAGGCAAAATCATGAGTGTTTTCTCAAATAAACTCCAGTGCCTTTGCGGATTTAATGGTAGCCTCCTACCATCAAGATGAACCTCTAGACACAACAAAGGCCTTGTAGTAAGAAGTATGTGTTACAATGCACTTTTGTCATCTGACAAGGTGACAAAATTTTCAACTGTCTCAAGTTTCCTAGTCCTAAGCCAGGGGATAATGCCTTGCACCAATCACTTCTAGTGTTGTGCCATCCTTCTTAAGGTGTATGCATGGCACGGGGATGCTGCAAAGCATTTTGACTCTCCTTTTCTTGCGCACGGTCTTTCTATGTTCAAATGCAATTCTTGTGCTTTTGCCATTGTATCACTGTCTGCACCATCTTTTGAGAACTATGCTTATTGTCTAGAAGATATCAGTAACCTTTTGAACTCCTTATGGGATGCCAAGTGACTGAGAGCAGCTTGTGAATCCGGAAGCTCCTGCGATGCAAAGCGGCTAGATAGATTCTTGGGCTCTGATGATAGGTTGGAACAGAATTTTCATTATGCAATCAGAGGTCATGCAAGATGGGGGCTCAGATCATTGGCCGGTAAGCCTTATTACCAAGGAGGGTTCTGGTCCAAAAAGATTTCCCTTCAGGTTTGAAAATATGTGGATGGAGCATCCGGATTTTGAGAAGTCAATTTACACATGGTTGGATGAGGCCACTCCAACCTGGGGATCAAAGACGTACAGTTGAACTGAGAAGCTAAAGTTTCTCACAGGAAAGCTCAAAGAGTTGAAGACAAAGGTCTTCAAAAACATCTTTACATGTATGAGAAGCTTAGTAGATCAGGTTAGAAAGGTTCAGGACGGCATCGAGCATTTGGGCTCTGGAAGAATCCAAGCATTCTTGTAAGATCCTCGAGTCTGTCAATGAAAGTTTCATGGCTATCATTCCTAAGGCCGTTGAGGAAGTCTGTACTATGTAGACAACTTTAGACATGGCTCTTTATGCAACACCTTGGATAAGACTATTGCTATGGTTATGGCTAATAGGCTCAAGCTTGTGCTCCCTCATAACACTTCTCGAGAACGTGGAGGGTTGGTGAAGGGAAGGAAAATTTTGGATGCAATCTTTGACCTCTGTGAGATATCGGTGGTAAAAAAGGCAAAAAAGGCATCTTCTTCAAACATGCCTGTGAGTCTAAGGCTTATGATAAGGTTTGTTGGGGTTTCCTCAAGAAGGTTATTGATTGGTTTGGTCTTTTGAGCAGTGGAGGGACTGTGTTACGGAATGCCATTCTGCTCCAAAAAAAAATCCAATCTCATAAATCACTTGCCAGTTGGCTTTTTCAAATCCTTGAGAGGGATTAGGCAGTGAGACTCTCAGTCTCCTTATGTATATTTTATTCTTGCTGAGGCAATGGGCAGATCTATTAAAGCGGCAAGATGGAGGCACAGGTTGAAGGGGCTCAGAATAGCAGGCTCTAGTGAAGCAGTTACCCATTTGCAATTTGTGGACGACACAATATTAACAATGGAGCCCTCCATCAGAAAGCAAAGTGCTGAAGGATATTTGTTGAAGTCCAGAGCTTTCTTTCTAAATATGAGAAAGCAAGGGATCTTATTTTTCAATAATTTTGGGTCGTGAGGTGGCTCATTTTCCAGATTCCTATCTGGGCATCCCTCTTTTTGTTGGAAAGGCGAGTGTTAATCCTTGCCAGACCTTGTGGACAAAATTACAAATAAGTTAAGCAGTTGGAGAGGGAAATGGTTGTCTTCATCTGAGAGGAATACTATGATTAAGTTAGTTCTTTAAGCTATACTGAGCTGTTGGTTCTCCGTTTTGAGCTGTTGGTTCTCCGTTTTCCAGGCCCCAAAAAAGATTCGCTCTAAGATAAATAGAAACCTGTGTCTCTTTATGTGTCAAGGGACTGATAACCAAAAGAAACTTCCACTTGTGGCTTGGATGAGAGTATGCCTCCCAAAAAGGGGAGGAACATGTATCAAGGGTAGCGAAATGGCCAATCAAGCCCTTAGCTCAAATTTGGTTAGGAGAATCTATAGCAAAAGTAAGGGGAATTGGAGCATCATGATTCATAAAATGTACATAGAACATGAAGAACCATAAAGGCTCTTTACTACCTTAACTCTTCCTAAGGGCTCGTCCATATGGAATAATGTCTCTCAAGCCAAGGCTATTATTCAAACGGCTCTTTTTTAGAGGATTGGCAATGCGGAAAAAGCAAAATTTTGGGAGGACGCTTGGATTCATGGGGAGCCCATGCTATCTGAGCCCTAGTTAAGGGTGGTGCAGGAGGAAACATCTCAAGTTTGGGCAAGAAGGTTAAAAAACAATTATTGGGTCACAAAAGACATTGGCCACTGGAAAGTTGGGTATTGGAAAGATATGAGTTGCTTCCTAAATAGATTTACTCTACTAAATAGCTTGAAGGTGTCCCTTCACAGGTGCCTTAAGTTGATCAACCAGATACTCTTCTTTGGAATCTTAGTGGTAAAGGGGACTATTTTGTGACAGAGGGTTATAAAATGCTGGCAGAGGCAACCCTGTCAGTTGCTATGGCAGAGATTTGGCAGAAAATGTGGAATTCGCTTGCTTAGCCAAAGGTGAATGTCTTTCTTTATATGGTCATGTAGAGGAAAATTCTCACATGGGATCAGTTCAAGAAAAGAGGGTTTTGGGGGCTCACGAGAGGCAAGCTCTGCCTAGCGGAGGAGCAGGAAGTTGTTCATGTCCTTCTATATTGTCCTGCGAGTATGATATGGATACATTTGTTTCACTTTGCTGGGGTTTAATGGATTCTTCCAATGAGCCTAGAGGATCATAGAGAGTTGGCACATCAGATCTAGGGTGAAATCTTCGAAGGACATGTGGAAGGCTGGTCCTGCTCCATCAATGTCATGTTCAAAAAATTGGTTAGAGAGAAGAATTTTTCAAAATGAAAGGAGATTGGCGGAGGTTGTTAGTTCCCTAAATGAAATTTTGGGGACTAGCACGTTTGGGAAGAAACTGGTTATGACTTTTAAAGAAGGTAAAGCTTCAAGATGGGGGCAGGGAGTCTTATGATGGCGCTGAGTCACCCCTGAAGATTTTCTAAAAAGGTTAAAACTCTGAAAAAGTGGGCTCCTCCAAAAGAAGGCTGGTTTTAAGTAAACTTTTACAAATGTCCAAAGGTAACCCAGGCCTTCAGAAGCGGTTTGTGTTGTACAAAATTCAAAAGGGAGAGTTTTTGGGTTTGAGGCAGTTTACACTGGTACTACAAATTCTTATAATGCCATTGAGGGTGAGGGTCTTGTTTTGGGTATCAAAATGACCATTAAGTGGGAAATCCCAAATATTGTTGTGGAAGGGGATTCTAGATTTATTATAGAAGCTATGCAGAACGTAGAAAGCGATAATTGGATAATAAAAAGCATTATTAAGGAAGCCTTATGTCTTCAGGATTCCATCGAGGGCCTTTGTTTGTTCATTGCTACAGGGAAGGAAATAGGGTAGCAAATTGGTAAGCAAATCACAGGGTTGTGTCTCAGAAGGGTTTTTTTAAAAGCGATTCAAGATGAGGTCAACAACTTTGTCAATCTCAACCAGATTATATATAGAGAAAAAAAATGTGTTTCCCAAAAAAGGCTCCAAAGTTATGATGTATATTGATTTTTTTCATCCTTCACAGTCATCATAAGGAAGATAAAGGTCAAAGGCTCTCTTCATTATCATAATTTAGGAGAAGAGCAGAAACAATGGTGGCATGTTTTTAGTGGCCTGTATTAATACCATTCACTCTTTCTTGCTTTTCAGTTCCTTTAATATGGTTAGGTTTTTTAGGAGCAAAAAGAGGATAGTTATAAATTGTTTTTTTAATGACTTTTCTTTGTTGGAGGTAAAATAAAGGCTTTGATAGGAGGCAGTTTGTGAATTCTAGAGATTTCAAGCATAGCGTTTGTGGAGCATGGCCTATCTTCAATGTTGGAAGAGTGGTTTTTCTTCCCTTCATGGCTAGAAGGGGCGTTTAAAGTTAGCCATGAATTTATTGAGCCCCTATATTCCTGTTTGAAGTGGTTCGGAGGACGTGTCTCCAATGCTTTGACTGCTTTCTGCAGGTTTTTTAGCCTCTCTATTTGCTATAGGGGAGTTGTTACGTATTTATGTTGGGGGTTTATGTTGGTATGTGAAGTCAGCATTGAGTGAGTAGGTAGCGACCAAGTTGGCAGGTTGGCAGATTGACCCGAGAGTATGAAGTCCCTTCAAATCGCATGCACCAGGCATGACCGAAGGCCTAAATGCCAGGGGGTCGCTTTTTGGGCAGTCCATATAGTACAGCACACAGTTTTGTACTACATGTGGTTTGTACTAGGAGTTCTTTCTATAAAAGGAACCTATGATGCATGAGTTTACCCCCAACCCTCATGTATCCCCCTGGATATGTACCTGGTATGGATACGTCCCGGGTATGGTACTGATATGTCCCGGATATTGTCTGGGTACATCCCGGATGTGTTTTGACTTACCCGAGACGTACCCGTAGGGTTGGGCAGTGGGGGGGCTCTAAAAAAGTTTATTTTATTTTATTTTGACTCGAACAAACTTCAGTTTTATTGAGGACTAGACTAGGAGGGCATGGCAACCATAGGAAAACCTAGAGATTGTTTAAAATCCCTCTAGTTTATCGAAGAGAAAACATTCGAAGGATATCAAGAATGTTTGAGGTAATTATTTGGGATCATTACCATTGGCCAAGGAAAGAAGCTATTCATAGAAAATTGGACATATATCTCTGAGCCTCCGTACAATTTATTTATGAGATCAAATCTCAGGTGATCTTCAATACTAGTAGAAAAATTTGGAACTGCAAATTGCATAGCTTAAAGTTTCAAAGAGCATCCTTTCCCAAAAACTATCAAGGCACAACATTGACTCCTTCCCACATCCTTAAGGAGGATTAGAAGGTGATTTTGGATAACATGAATGCAAGAACCAACTATTGGACTGACCTCTTTAGTTATCATTGGCAGGTTAGAGTCAATCTCATTAAATAGGTCCTTAAGGAGCTCCCTATATACATCTTTTACGGCCACCATCGCAACATAAAAATTAATCTCAAAAGAAATGGATGAAACACAAAGGAATACAATATTCGTATATCATAGAAAATGTAAAATCTTAAGTATATTGAATGTTTTGAACATTGATCTGACTATATTTTTCAAGTTTTGTATTTCTTATGGACTAAAACATGAGTAAAATGAGTGTGTGTGTGTGTGTATATATTTTATTTTTTATTTGTTTTTAATATATATGTACGGATATATCCAAGACATATTGTACCCAAGGGTTTTTTTAAATCGACGTATCTGCGTATCGAACCCGTACCCGTACCCGTATCGTGGCAACATAGAAAGGAACCCATGGATTGAAAAGTTGTACGATTGTATAGGATTGTAATGATTAGAGCTAGTGCATGGTGACTGCCATTGATGTAACAGCGGATTTATTCCTGAGTAATAAAATACTGAGACCTTTGCCTGTGGTTTTTCCTGGTACATTACCAGGTTTTCCACTTAATATCTGTGTATGTGTTTTAGATATGTTTATTTCTTATTGCTTTCACCGTGAATGTTTCTCTCTACATTGTTTAATTTTCCTAACAGTTTAGATCCTCCCCTGCCTTGTTTATGACCTTCATTTGCTGTATAACGTCTCCTTGCAGAAGCATTGCCAGTATTAATGGTTTAAATGTGTTTTCAAGAACATCTGTAGAGGAGAACATGAGCCCAGATCTTGGCTTGCTGAGCAACCTTCTCGTTTTTTTGCTGCTTTAAGTTTTTATGTAGGACATAGGGACCCCGGTAAATGTGTCAAAGGGGTGGTGGGCAATGATTTAGCTTTGCAGATTTTTTTTTTTGAAAGTCACTCCAGGGATTGCGGGGGAGCAGGGCGTTTCAGAACGGTCATATTTTCGAATTCTCGTTCCGACAACGGTCCTCTGGCCTCGCCCCTTCAGGGTACCGCAATGGCGCATCAGGCGGGCCAAGGCTTGTCGGAAGCTCTGAAAAAAAGACTGGGTCCCCTTGGTTCTGAGTCAGATTCGCTTCCGTCGGATAGTGACCTGCATGCCCTTCAGGACGACATTCCCTCCGTGTCCCTGGTCGAGGACGCTGTTTTCGCTGCACACACCAAGTGTTTCTACTCGAGGGCTATTTTCGCTAAGTTTATTGGGAGAAGACTCTCGTTTTCCGGTATTAGAAACTGGTGCGAAACTCAGTGGGGCAGCGGCTTGAGTATTCGTTCCCTGGAAAAAGGTTTTTTCCTTGTGCTCTTCCGTAGCGCTGCTCATAAAAACGACACTATGGAAAGGAAAAACTTTCTCCTCTCCGACTCTGGTCTTGTGATCCGTGATTGGGAACCTCTCTTTGACTGCAACAAAGCGGACGCGGATGGACACCAAGTGTGGATCAGACTCTACTCCCTGCCCAGTGAATTTTGGTCTGCCACCATTCTCACCAAAATCTGCTATAGCCTGGGCCGTGTTATTCGCATCGATCCCGTTACCCTGAATGGTAATCTCTCTTCCTTTGCCAGAATTTGCATTTCTGTCAATCCCGCTCTTAAGCTAAAGGAAGTCATTTATATCAACTCCCCTTCGGGTATTTGGAAGCAGAAAGTTTCTTACGAAGGTATTTCAAATCTCTGTTTCAAATGCATGAAGCCTGGTCATACTCGTAAATTTTGTAAAACCCCCACCTCTAGTGCTCTGCAATGGAGGAAAGTTCCCTTTCCTCCCCCTGTTCCCTGCCCACCTTCCTCCCCCCACGCCCCTCCTCCGTCGTCTTTGCCCCTCGTCCCACCCTCTCCCTCTTCAGTTCCTGAACTTCTTGCTTTGGATCCTGACACTTTCTCCCTCGTCAAAGAAACGGTAGCTGTTGTAAAGGACTCTTCTAGGATTCTATCCCTGTTCCACGAGGGCATTTCCATAGGTATGGGAGGTAGCTCATCCTCCCTTGAGAAATGGATTATGGAAAAAGAGGATCTGCTCCAGTCTAAAGAAGGCAACCCTATTGAAGACCATGAACAAACAGCAGAGTTTCATTCCCCGATCAATCAGTCGTTGGGTCCGCTTCTTCCTACTCCACCTTTGCTCAACGTGGATTTCGGACCAAAAAGCATTCTTGGTCGTCCCAACAAAAGTAAGCTTTCTCTCAACGAAGTTGCACACGGGAAGCAACTTCAACTCCGTTCTTTCTTCCCGTCGTCGAGTAGGAGAGGCGAGTCCTCTCTGAAGCAAACATGATCCTCTTTTCTTGGAATGTTAGGGGCCTTAATGCCCCTAACAAGCAGCGTCTGTTAAGGCGCTACGCCTCGGATGAGGCTGTGGATATATGTTTAATTCAGGAAACTAAAATGTCGGACGCTGGTTGCAATAGCAGCTGGTTCAGAAAATGGCGCGGCTGGGAAGGCTGCTTCTCTAACTCTGCTGGGGCCTCGGGTGGTCTAGGCATTCTATGGAAGTCTAGCAGCTGCATGATTGAACCACTTGTAATCGACCCTAATTTCATTTGGTGTAAAGTTTCGATTAAACACTCTGAGGATTTCTTTTTCCTATGTAATATTTATGGTCCCTCCTCTCCTATTAGGAAAAGAGCTCTCTGGAGTAGTCTCAGTCAGCTTTTGTCTTCCGATGCTGCCGCTAAAATCATCGTCGCTGGTGACTTCAATGCTACCCTTTCTGATCGTGATAAGAGCGGAGGTCTTCTTTGGCAACCTCGCTAACAGGTGGATTTTTCTTCTTTCGTTTCCTCCGCGCATTTGATTGATTTAGAGCCCTGCAAGGGCTGGTTTACTTGGAATAATAGGCGTTCCGGGTTCAACTCCCTCGCAGTGCATCTTGATCGTTTCCTGGTTTCCGAGCAGTGGCTGCAGAATAACTTCCTTCTTAAAAGCTCGGTTCTCCCTCTTTCCGGATCAGACCACTTTCCTATCTCCGTAGTTCTTCATTTCGACCTCCCCCCGCGCCGTTCCCCTTTCAAATTTGAGAACATGTGGCTTCAAGACCCCACACTGAAGTCGCTGGTCAAGGTCTGGTGGGATTCTTTTGCTGTCAAAGGGACCAGGATGTTTCAGCTCTCTAAAAAGTTGTCACTGTTAAAAGAAAATTTGCAGTGCTGGAATCACTCGAAGTTTAAAAACATTTTTCAAGAAAAGCTCAGAGTTGAGAAGGATCTTCGCTCCCTTAATGAAACCATTCTGGAGCATGGGATGACACAGGAGGATTTCCAGAAAGAAAAATCTCTCCTCAAGGATCTGGGGGATCTCCTTCTGAAAGAGGAAACTTTTTGGCGTCAAAAATCCAGAGAAACTTGGTTGGTGGATGGGGATAAGAATACCAAATTTTTTTTCGCTTCTGTCAAAGCTAGAAGAAACTTCAACTACATCTCCTCTCTCAAGCTTGAAGATTCCACCGTCGCCACTTCACAAGCTCAGATCAAAATAGAAGCGGTGGATTTCTTTTGTAAGCTTCTGAATGATACGACCTCCCCCATTGGAGCACAGACCCAATTCCTCTCTCAGATTCCTACTTCTATAACGATGGCCGATAATGAAATGCTTCTTTCGCCCTTCTCTTTGGAGGAGGTTCGGAAAATTGTTTTTTCTATGAAACGAGATAAAGCCCCCGGCCCTGATGGTTTCCCTGCCTCCTTCTTCCAGGACTTTTGGGATATTGTCGGTCCCTCTGTTTGGCACGCGGTCGAGGAATCCAAGATTTCGGGGATGATTCTTGGTAATTTTAATCATACTTTTATATGCCTGTTCCCTAAAAAATCCCCAGCAGAGAAGTTGGATGATTTCAGGCCCATATCTTTGTGCAATACCACATATAAAATCATCTCGAAAGCTATTGCCAATAGGCTTTGCCCCTTGTTGCATAAATTGGTTACTCGGGAACAGAGTGGGTTCATTCCGGGCAAGTCTATTACCGAGGGTATCATTATCTCCCACGAACTAATTCACTCTCTTCAAAACTCTTCCAGAGCTGGCATGTTGTTAAAACTGGACTTCAGCAAGGCCTACAATCGTGTCAATTGGAGATTCCTTCTCAAATCTTTGCAAGCAATGGGTTTTGGCGCTCACTTCTGTAAATGGATTTTTAATTGCATTGCTTCTCCTCGTTTTTCTGTTCTTGTGAATGGCTCCGCGGAAGGCTTTTTTCAGAGTAGTAGAGGCATCCGCCAGGGAGACCCGCTCTCCTCCTTCCTCTTCACCTTGGTAGCGGAAGCTCTTAGTCGCAGCATTAAGTCAGCTATTCATGAGGGTTCTCTGAAAGGTCTCCACATCACCTCCAACCTCCCTCCTCTTTCCCATCAGCAATTCGCGGATGACGCCTTTCTCTTTGGTCAAGGGACTGTCCCTGAAGCCAGGTGCCTCTCCTCCATTTTAGATTCTTATTCTCTAGTTGCGGGCCAAGTTTTAAACTTCCATAAATCTGTTATTTTCTTCTTCAACGTGGCTCCCCGGCTTCAAGGCAGAATTAAAGAGATTCTCGGCTTCTCTTTGGGCAATCTCCCCCATACTTATCTTGGAATTCCACTCTTTCATGGTAAGGGAAGGACGCACCTTTGGAACGGGCTTCTGAATTCCATTTCTTCCAAACTTCTCTCTTGGAAAGGCAAATGGCTTTCTCTTGCTGGCCGTGTTCTTCTCATCAACTCGGTGCTTCTGTCTATTCCAATTTACATGCTTTCCATCTTACAGATTCCGAAATCTGTCCTGCTCAAAATCGAAAAAGTGGTTCGCACCTTTTTATGGCAAGGACTCGGCACCGATCGCAAATTCCATCTTGCTAACTGGGATCTGGTCAAGCTTCCTAAGAAGTTGGGCGGTATGGGTATCTTGGATCTCGCCATTCAAAATATGGCCCTCGATGCTAAACTAGTGTGGAACTTCATTTCTGAAGGCAGCAGGCTCGCCTTCCAGGTCCTCTCTCACAAATATCTCGATGGGCATCGGCATGAGTTTATTCTCTCCAGCTCCGAGTTACCGAAAGGCTCTCACATTTGGAACTTCCTGTGTAATTCCAAAACACTCATCGCTGAGAAGGTTACATGGAGGATCAACAACGGTCGGCTTGTGTCATTTTAGGATGAAAGCTGGAACGGTTTCCCCCCCCCCTCAATCTGCTGCCTACTCTTAATGGTGTTATGAATTCTTCCAAACTACACTGGGGTTCTCTTGTTTCAGACTACGATTGCCAACATCCTGACGGTTCGCCTACTTGGCTTTGGAAAGATATCACGCCTATTGGCGCCTCTGCTCAAGAATCTGCCTTCCTCTTGAATTCTATACAGGATAGACATGCCACGTTTCTCGATAGAGATGACAGCTTATTATGGGTTGGCGACTCATCCGGTTCTTATACAGTTGAAGCAGGTTATAACATTCTTGTCTCTCAAGCAAGAACTGGTTCTCCGAGTTCTTTCGGTTGCTGGCATCCCAACATCACCCCGAAAGTTGCTTTCTTCGGCTGGTTAGTTTTAAACAGAAAGGTACTTACACATGCTAAAAGGCGTTCATGGGGTTTCCCTGGCCCCTCTAAATGTCTAATGTGCGGAGCAGCGGAGGAAGATTTGGATCACCTCTTTCTGTCCTGCCCATTCGCTTCCAACTGCTGGGAATGGCTTCTTAACAAGTTAAATCTCTCTTGGGTCCCCTGTAACAGCATTGTCGCTAATCTTTCTTCCTGGCAGTCCTTTTTCACCAATTGTCTGTTCAGCTCTATCTGGCATGTCAGCCCTTATTTCTTGCTCTGGCATATCTGGTGGGAACGAAACCTCCATCTCTTTAGGGAGAAAGCGGTTGAGCTTCCTACCTTCCTTTCTAAGCTCGAGGTGGCCATTTCTGAATGCGTTAGTGCAAAGTGTCCATCCTTTTCCTCCTCCTCCAAGGATTTCTCAATTCTCCACAAGTGGCCGCTTATCAAACTTCCTAAACCTGGATCAATTGTTCGTAAAGGGCTCTCTCAGATTGAAAAGATGATTCTAAGGAAGAAAACCAGGTGGCGTCCTCCTCCTAAGGGGCACTGGAAATTAAACTTCGACGGTGCATCCAGAGGCAATCCAAGTTTATCCGGAGCTGGTTGCATTCTCAGAGATGATCGTGGTCACCTCATCTACGCTGGATCCTTCCCTCTCAAAGAGGGCACTTGTAATACCGTTGAGGCCCAGGCTCTTCTCGAAGGGGTTAAAATGGCAGCACTTCTTGGTTGTTCAAATTTATGTATCGAAGGGGATTCCCAAATCCTCATCTTTGCTGTTTCCAGAGGAGCCTCCCCGTCGTGGAAGATGAACCTCCTCATTCCTCCTATACTACATTGGCTTGGTAAATTTCCCTCCTGGAATATTTCCCATAATTACCGAGAAGCCAATCGAGCAGCGGACTACTTGGCTAACTTCGCTATCGACAATCCTTCCGCTTGCATTTCCTCCAGCGATGCTCATGTTTGGCAAGGTCTTTCCCTTCTTCTCTCCCAAGATCGAGAGGGTACCTACGGGTAACTTGTCAGTGTCTCCATAGCGTTTGGCAGTTCCCTCGTGCGTGTTGTCTTCTCCCCCCTCTTTTGGCAGCGTTCTTCCTTTCTACTGATGCACTCCTACACGAGGTTCTGGCCTCTTCAGTCACGTCCGCGCGCCCCTTGTCTACTCTTTCCTCCCGGGGTCGCTTCTTCACTTCTCTCACACGTTTCATGTTCCTTTATTGCCGCCTTCCAGGCTTTATTCTTTCGGCTCTTGTTCGGTATCCTCTTGACGCTATGCCCTTCGTTGGCTTCCCTTTTGTGGCCCTTTGGGGGCAGTTCCGTGAACTGGCCGACGTCTTTGCCATTGACAGGCGCCGTCTAGCAATAATCTTCAAATTTTCTTCGTCTGCAGAGGCCGAAGCCATTGAAGCTATTCTCGGAGATTCCTATCGTTACAATGCTCTTCGCCCTCGGACTGATTCTGACATAGCTTCCGCTTTCGTTTCTTTCTGCCTGCTGCTCCACTCTAACAAGGCGGATGTCACACGGGTCGCTCTGGACCAAATCTACGTTGTTCACTGCGTCGGCCGTCATGAACAACTCGTTGATTTCTCTCTTCCGGATCCACTGTTGTGGGTGGAGGAAGTCGACGAGCTAGCCATCGGTTATGGTCGTGACATCCGTTGGCTCAGTGGGCAGTACAAAGATTTGGTCACTTTCGCACAAAACTTTCATCCATCCTTAGACCAGCGCTTTCTTTCGGAGGTTGATATCGAAGCGGCCCTCTATCCTCTTCACTCCGCAGTGGATCAGTTAAACGCACTTAAGGATCGTGCTCTGCCAGTCTTCAACTTCTTGTTACATGCGGCCTCTTCTCGCGCTGGCCCTTCTTCTGGTTAATTGGTTGAAGCCTTTCGTGGCGTGTTTGTTTCCTCTGTCTCAGAATCCTCTTCTTCTTCTTTTCCCCATTTTCCTTTTTCTTCTACCTCCTTCTCTCCACCCGTCTTCCTTCTTCTCTCCTCTTCTTCTTGTTGTAGGGTTGGGGTCCCTCTCCCCACCGGTTCATAGCTCCGGTTAAAAGCGTTTACCAATTAAAAAAAAAATGATTTAGCTTTGCAGACTCGGAGTTGGTAGAGAAGAAACACATTCAGTGACCCAGCATGGTTTTTGGGAGTGACACAGGCAGATATAAGTGCATTTGGAGGTTGTCGATTGGGTTTCTCGTGATCAATGGACTGTAGGTTCTTAAAACTGCCCTAGGACATGGATTTTGATGATAAAAATTGTGTAATCCCCTGCCCTGCTTCTCTCGAGGAGTTTCAGTCCAATGCTGCATGCCTATTGGGGCATGGAAACCTTATATTTCTGTTGCAAAATCTTTGTTTTTGCTGTGGTATGTGTTTAGTTCTTCTATCATTTCTTGGCTGCCATGGACAAAGACAGATCAGCTCCACGCTTTATTTAAATCTCAAACATTTCTGATGGGGAAAGTTCAACTACAATCCATGTCTACAGAACAAAACGGAAGAATCTAGACTCTATGTCTCAGAAGAAGGACATGCAAGCTGCAGGTGTTTTAAAGATCAAAGAAAATTGTTATAACTAACTGCATCCCCAAGGCTGAAAAAGTGGTCAAATCTGCTTGCTGTAAGTGCTCTAGGAGGAAGAAGCCGGTTGCTGCTTATGCTCTCAACACTGTGTGCATGTGTAAGAGGAAAGCTCGTGGGTCCAATGAAAGCAGCAGAAATAAAAAAAGAAGCAAAAACCAGGATAGTAATCCATACGCTTTTCAAAAAAATTGAGTTGCTTGAATTTGAGAACCTGGGTGATAAGAATCTGAATCAACTCTGGGATTTGGCTTCTTTTCTATCTCCCCTAGATCTCGATTCTCGTCTCAGTTGGAGGGGGAAACTAATCTCAATATTAGGAAAAGGTCAGTTGGGAGGATTTTTCCTCTTAAGGGTTTGGTGCCCTCGACTCTAAGACTAAGAGAGAGAGAGAAAGATTAAAAAGCCTGATGAGGATGTTGGAGGCATGCAGAAGCCGAAGGGGAAGAAACCTATTTTCCAAGGCAGAAATGTTTTGGGAAATTGCAAAACACATTGAAGAAGAGGCATTTTTTCCTAGCTTGCTCATCATGAATTCAATTTGGGACCCGAAATTCCCACCTCCCTTGTGTTGGAAAAGGATATCTTGATGATATAGCCAGCCAAAAGCAAGCCATATGAAGCAAGGGATGGACTAAAATCATCTATTATCAGGCTGGGGGACACTTGCAATTTCTTTGGGAGAAACTATACATGCACTATAGGAGAAACAAGTTGAAAAAGGTTAACCCCAAGTCTAGTGAAAAAGGAGGTGAGACTGACAAGATGGGTCCCTAAACCTCTTTGTTCCTTCTTTTGCAATAAAAGGTCAGAGACATAGACCTAGCTGTTCAGGGGTCAGTGTGCTGATGTGTTTTTGGTGTTTATCCTCCTTTGTAGTCCTTTTGAATTTTGTGAGGGTTTGCACCTTGTTGACTAGTAATGGGATTTTTTTTCTATTTTTGAATAATTAATTCTACCTTAACCAAAAATAAAGATCAACCACTAGAGAAAATTCAGGTTTGAAGGATTGAGAATGTAGCAGATTGAGCGACACATGGAGTTGTACAATGGCCAGCATTGTGCCCTTTGCAACTGTGGGCAATAACATGCATAAGAATTATCCAACATACAAAAAGGGAACATGATTTGCTGAGATTATAAATGGAGAAAGGCTGATAACTGGTAAAAGCTAACTTATGCTCAACATATAATCCCACCAACATAAATGCAATTTTGGCCAAGTGCACAGTAAGATGGAATTTAGAAATTGTGTGCTCACTTGAGGTTTACGTGCCCCGTGTTCTGTGTTCACCATAAATGGCTAAGTCCACCATGTAAACATGGATAAGCAAGGGATCGACAGAACTTCCCGTGCAAGAGTTTATGCATCGTGCTCTGTGTTTGAAGAAGCTATCTACCCAAGTCCACAACATGGAAACTTGAATATACATAAACATAGAAAAGATAAAGGTGATGATCAAGACCACAGAAACCTGTTTGTGCACATCTTTAATGTCTGTGAATGACCACGTTGATCAATCGGAAACTAAGCTTGCAACTAGAATATGGTACTATCCAGGTTTATTTTTCATGGTTGCAGTACCTGTGAAATGGTACATATATTGAATTATTTTGATTGTAATATTTACCATAACAATTCATGCAAGTAATCAAGAGTTATGGAACCCAAAAAGTGAGGAGGAAACAAAAGAAGGGCGGTTAGGTAAGAATCCAAAGCACAAATGATATGATCAGAAATGAAAATGATACCAACTTTAGTGTGTCTTCAACTCCCCATTGTTTTGTTCGCATCAGATAAGCTGCACACAGTGTAGCTGAGCGACTTGCACCAGCTCCGCAATGGACCAAAATCCTTCCTCCTTTCTTTTCCACATCCCGAATAAACTGGTATGCAGGATCAAAATACTGTGCAATGTTTGCCATTGGCTCATCTGCATTTATCCTTTCAAATGAGTACCCCAATACATCTAATTGTAGCTACAATAAAGATTACTTTTTTCCCCTCACAATCTTCCTTCAGCACACCCTACTACTTTGTATCTCCTAAAGAAATGCATAAACTTAAATTTTTAAAAACCACACATGCTTCCAACCACAACATTTTGTAACAATACTTTACAGTTGTTACCATTCATTGAAGAACACATACAAGGAAAGCAATGTTTTATGAAACGTTTGTTATATTAGATCATATGCTTGCTAATCATTTCATGAAGATGAGCAAACAAACCAAATTCTTACTTTGAGAAAGCATTTTTATGTTTGACCTGCGAGTTCTAAGAACATATGCACCATAGGTTTATTGTAGGAAATAGACTCTGAATGAATGGTTACTACATGACTAATTTTCAGCTCTGCCAGCTGGGACTCGGATTTTGCATTATCCATATCACCCAGATACAAGAACTGTGGTAAAACCTAGAGATCAAAACACAATTAATATATTAGTTGTATGAATTCACCTAAATCTTTTACTGATATTTCAGGTCACAACATAAGCTCAATAATAACATTTTAAAATTCAAAATAGGGTAGCATTCCAAATATATAAACAGCCAAATGATTTTGCTTTTGAAATGCAGAAATATTAGCAGTAAAGGATATCGCACAAGAAGGGTTAAGAAAGAGTGATTTAACCACCTCTGTTGGATATCCAGAAATTGAGGCTGCTTTGTGTGATTTTGTCACCAAAAATGGATAGTGCCTTGCGAAAGATGAAAGAGAACTTGGCCTGTCATCTCCAACTGCAAATAGTAAAAGTAAATAACATCAGAGATTGGGATGATATAGCTATTTTCTACATCCATTTACAAACATCCTATAAACCTAAACAAGTATTTGTCATGTAGAAAAGTTTTCTCATTCAACAAAACGATAACTCTCAAAAAATGTTAAATTTGATTTTCTGATACTAGTCTTTCTTATCTGAGCAAACAAGCAATAAATTCATGAGTAAACAGCCCTCAATTAAAACAATACATATTATATGAATACAAGGAAAAGTGGAAATCGCTTTGTTATGACAAGGTGTGTTGCATATGCCAAATAGGCCAATAAAGTTACTTTTCCCTATAATATGGTTCATTCCCTCTTGAACAAGGAGCAGCTTATATGATTAATTGACTTGTCACCAAGGAGGGTGTTGGATCACATAGCCAACAAATAACCAAAATTTCGCTTAAACCCTGAAACCCTAAGTTCTCAATCTTCCATCATGGAATTTGTTGCCAAAATCATTTGACAAATACTAGAAGGCAAGAAAAACCTTTCCTAGTGAGGGGAAGAAAATCCTTCTTCCTATTGAGGACATCAATTTGTTGCCATGTCATTAGGATTGGTTTGCATGGTTACGGTCCTAAAAAGTTTGATTATCCAATTGGGCTTACAAGAAACGTTGAGAATCAGTTGGAGTTCTCCATGTTGTTAAGTTGGTTCTAACCCCTCGCTGCTAGAGCTAGGAAGTGGAACTACTAGAACAGAACAGAAGTGAATCGCCTTTGGCTTTGGATAACTAAAAATTCTAGCCCTGAACTGAAATTTCTATATTTTAATTTTGTTTTTTCATTTTCAGTTGGTAGGTCTCAGGGCTAAAATGCTATCCCACAGCTTATTAAGGTGCCGGAGTTTGAGATCAGCGGTGGAGATATTTTCCAATAGTGGATAACCGATACATAAAGTTTCCCAAATGTAGGCAATCCCGGTGACCCATAGATAAAACAAACTGCAAGAGGATCACCCCATCCCTGCAAGTAAAAGCCCAACTGTCTCACTTCTATTCACCCGGTAAGAGAGATTTGAGTTTTCCCTACCTGGTTGGATGTTCCCTCAAAGCATGGACTCCAAAGGCTGCAGAACTACTAGGAAATGGCTACCTGTTAAATCTCCAGCTCTAAATTATTAGAGGATAAAACAAAGTTGAATCCAGATATATTGGTCAAAATGAGTACCTTGAGGAAACCTCAAAATTTTAAATACCCAGCTCTAATTTAATCTAATAAATGGAAGAAAACCCAGCAATTTACGCTCTACAGGTTGAACTTATAGTTTGCAATCACACTCATTAATTGGTATATATACCTGCCAACAAACACAAAACCAACCCAGCTAAGCAGTTAATTTAGGGTTTTCATAGTAAACAGAGAAACTTCCATTCACACATTGTTCTGAAAATTTGGAGCTGATTTTAATTATAGGTACCACTGCTGAAAACTGCCATCCACATGTAATGTACAATTTTATTTTTTTTAAAGTTCAAAAAAGAAAATAAAGTATTCAATTTGAAATACAGAACGTACCTGGGCCCAAAACTAGAAGAGACTTGACAAGGCCCTCTTTTGACAAGAACCGAGCAATTGGGTCAGATTCCCCCAATTTGCGCTTCTTGGTGGAAGACGCAGAGGAGGAGGAGGAGGAGGAGGAGGAGGAAGAAGAAGAAATAACCAGTAATATATCTCGATCCCACCAACATTTAGAAGAGAAATGTGGCCCTGCCAGTTTGTGAAGAGTCTTGGCATCGTCTGAAAGTCTAACACATATGGAACCTCTGATGTGGCCTGCATTGTAAGAATCCAGGCTTCTGGCGTCCAATATCAAAACGCGAGGATTGTTCGCCAGTATGTTGTATGCCTCGTCCATTTTAATCCCGCACTTGTGGGAGACAGCATAATTTGTATCTGGGTATAGGCCAGCCAAAGGTTGTTTATTAATGGAGATGGCTTAATGGTCGTCTCTCGTATATATCCAAAGTAGACATCCTTTAATTTGTTTTCCAATTCAAGGTCTCGAATCCAGTCTCCTTTAGCTTAGGTGTAAGGTCTTAACGGTATCCATCCCTTCAAAGTCGCTCGGAGCACAACGTCGTTCTTATTATTTGTGATCTAAATTTACTTGTAGGATGAATGAATAAATGATTCTAATAATGTTTGCAAGATCAAGCAGTCTATGGGATCCAAAACCACAACTAAAGTGGACAAAGTCACTCTAAGAGTTGCCCTAACATTGTTGTCTAGAATACATTACCTTTTTTATGTTGAATCTCTTGTTGTGGATCTTCACCAAAAGATTTGTTCTTTTGAAAGTCTTTCCTTCTTAAACAAGGATGTTAGGTTGTCTACTCTCAAACTATCCCCATATCTGATACGGATGTCATTATATGGTGTGCATTATGTGATGTAGTGTCATTCTATTTCCACTACCCCTTTGTTACAAAACATGCACATTCTCTCTTCCCACTCTTCTTTAGGAGACGTTTGTCTGTCGGTTTCACACCTAAAATGATGTGAACTGGTCCTTAACTGGGCCATCAACTTTTTTGCCTTCCATTTGTTTTTTTCCCCTAAGTAGGTCTTTTCCCCGTGGTCAAAAGTTGGATTAAATTCTTTGATGTAATATTCTTTCTTCTGCCCAAGTTATTGTGTCTACATGCCTATCCTAAATTTGTCTTTCTCATTTTTTAAATTTTTTCATTATTATTTAGACACTCTTGCATGTTAATATTCCATTTGGTGTTTTGTTTCCTCTCTGTGTTCTTACTCCTACCTAGATTTTCTTCTATGACCATTCTAGTCTACATGTGAACTTCCATGTTTTGAACCTTCTTTAAATAAGTTAACATCTGAGTTAACGGTGATGCCTCTAAGGGGAAGGTTCCGTCTTTGGCAAACATAATATCATATGGAACCAACATTTTAATTTGAAGTTGATTGTGATTAAAATGCTTTTGGATTCTCTCTATTTGTCCCCACTTAAGATTAGACACATTGTTGCCACAAACTTCACAACCATAAAAAACCACTAGTGTGACAAGCCAAACAAGGTTGGTCTGGTTTTCCAATCCTACAATTTTGTATTTATGCACTTGTTTTGTAATGAATATAATGTCTTCCACCCTCCTTGTATTCTTTTTGCCATGCAATTTTCCCAACTGAGCTTGTTGTGAAAATCTAACTTAAGATATTTCACTATAGGCATCCACCTTTGAAGTTGCCTTTGTTGGAAAGTGTCAAAATTTGGCAATGTTTTCCCAGTAGACTTTTTCTAGCAATATTATTTTCTCCTATACCAACATAAATATATAAATATTTGGATTTTGACATTGCCATAGAAACTGTTCAAGCCTTGGCGTACCTCCACAGCATCGATCTGCCTATATTTCACAGGGACGTGAAATCCACTAATATTCTCATAGATGAAAATTTCACCGCAAAAGTTACAGATTTTGGACTTTCCTGATTGGTGCCTGTGAATGTCTCACACGTTACCACTGCTCCTTAAGGCACATTCAGGTATGTTGATCCAGAGTACCATCAATGCTATCAGCTACCAGAAAAATATGATATTTACAGCTTTGGGTTTGTTTTGGTGGAGCTTCTCTCTGCTAAATTAGAAGTGGATATAACCAGAAAAAAGAAATGAAGTAAGCCTCGCTATTATGGGTGTAGACAAGATAAAAAGTGGAGCTTTGGATGAACTGGTAGATCCACACTTGGAGATTTAGACAAACCTTGAGGTGAAGATCATGGTTGGTGCAATTGCAGAGTTGGCCCTTGGATGCCTTGCAAATGACGGGGATGTTAGGCCAAACATGAAGCAAGTTGCAGGTCAGCTTGAGGAAATCAAACATTTACACAAAACATATTTCGTTGAACAGGAAAAATTACCGATCAAAGAATCTGCCAAATTAATAGGTGTTGTGCCACCACTGAATCGGAATTATGTACAAGACAAATGGCCCAACATAGCCTCGAGCAAAAGTTCATAATTATTTTTTTGGCGTGGAGTTTAATAAGCCTTCTTATCAATGTTGAAACAATCAGTGACAAACATTATTGATTGTTTATTATGTTAGTGACTTTAACAAGGAGATGTAAGATTAATTGGGAAGGAAAGGGAAGGGGGATAAAATGGTACCCAAGAAAACCAAAAACATTGTATGGTAAATCAAAATTATATGTCGGCATTGCTCTTACATTTAACGTAAACTAAAAAGGATTTGCTGGAGTTATGTACTATTTATATGTCTTACTTGGGATATGTTCACCGGTTTATTCTATTTCTTTTTTCTTTCATTGTCAGGCCATACACATACATCACAAGTTTATGTAAGGAGTGGTAGCCAATAAAGTTGTAATAGAGTGAATGTTAATTTTCACAAAGTGCACAATTTAGTTTTTCAGCTGGCTCTTTCCGAACGACATCTTGAATGGGTTCAAGTAGATCCTTCGCACAAAATAGCGGAACCCTTGTAACGTTCACAAAAATATCGGCACCGTCTTTTGACAGTATATCGCACTCATAAACAAGTTTGGGAAGAGCTAGCGCGACACAAAGTATGGAAGCATAGGACGTAAAAAATGTATGTGGGTATGTTCAACTTCATGGTAACATCGAAAATGGCAGTGTAGAAGAAATTTGTAACTAGGGTAGAGAATGGGGAAGATGAGGATCAAAGAATATTTCCAACATGTGGTGTCATTTTCTCCATGAAGATCGAAATGCGAGTTTCAATGTTCATATGGTCCCCCTCCTTGTGGTAGGGTAGGCAATGTCAGGAAGCTTTTTGAAGTGGATGTCGAGGGTGGAAGAGACCAACAATTGGGTGTAACTCACTTGCTTCGCAGCGTTGCATCGACTTTGTGATTATTACAGTTACAGAGAAGTGGTATGCCCAAAGCCGCTTTACAAATTCAGCTGAAGGAATGAAATTTCCAACTCCGGCGTAGATTGCAACTCATGTGCAATTGCTAGTTGTATTGCTCTACTCTTTCTAATAGGTTTTCCTCAAAAAGAAAGTTAATTTACTTCTTTTTTCTTCGTAGAGAAAAATCATGACTTTGGTTTTGTTGATGTTTACTTGCATTCCAACCTCTTGGTAGAAGAGCTCAAGGTCCCTCAAGTGCTCTCTTAAAATATGTGCTCTTTTTGCAATTAGGATGAGGTTGTCTACATAGAGAAGCAAGTTTATTACATAGTTAGCTAAGTGAATGCCATCTCCATCCATTTTGGGTATCCACTCCTCTAGCTTATCAATGTAGAGCCCAAATAAACTAGGTGAAAGTGGTCATCCTTATTTAACATTAATGTCACTCCCAAAACTTCCAAACATTCCCTCCTTTGTTTTGATTTTGGCCCTGAATTGCTCATAGAGCCTATGAATAGCCAGTCTAAATTCATTTGGAACTCCAAGATCTTCCATTTTGCTCTAGAGTTTTATTTCGAGGTATCGTGTCAAACATTTTTTTGAGGTCAATAAAGTAACAAAAAAATTATTTACCTTGGTTGTCACACATTTTTTCAAACAAGTGTCTAAGAGTGATGTAATGGTCGATAGTGAAGTTCTTTGGCCTAAAACATATCTTCCCCTTTGCTTTTTCCTCCTCTTTTTCTACCCGACTACTAATTATGCACTTTATCATTCTACTAATCAGTTTTTTAAGAAGAGGATTTACCATAATAGCGTGGTAGTTTGATGGGTTATTAATATCCCCACTTTTGTATAGGGGATAATAACACTAGTTGTCCAATTCGACGGGAAGCCTTCCTGAATGATACCGTTGAATATATGTTTGATATGTAGGTGAGGAATTTCATGCCCCGTTCAAGATACTTTGATTACAAACCATTTATATCTCGATCATTTTCCCTCACTAGTATCTTCATGTCTTGAGTGATATCCCCTATTAAAAAGAGCTAAATTGTTGTGTTGATAGTGGGGGATGTCTTTATCATGCTCCCACTTGTATAGCAATTTTACACAAGCTAGCTATTGGGTGTATGTTATATTATTTTCTCTTTGTTTTGTCTTCTAATTTGAAATTATCTCCATAATCCTTTAAGATTATTCTTTTCTAGGGAAATTCACTCTTTCCTTCTAGTGTTCAAGTAACCCTCCTTTTTGGATTGAATAAATTTTTGTAGGGATTTTTTTTCTTTATCTTTTCCCAAATCTGTCAAAGTTGTTTTGGTTGCCTTACACTCTTCATCATACCCCCTATTTTTCAGAAAATTGCTTATGTTTCTCTTCTCGGACCTAGATCTTGTACAAATGCTTAGTGCTTTGAGGATGGTGGGAATTAACATATTAATTTGCATGAGACAATTGATTGTTGTTGAAACTTTATCTTCTACTTCCTAAAGGTGTTTTTCAAGGGTTACCTTAAAAAGTTCTATATTCACATCAATCATAAGAATTTTACCCTAAAGAGGTGTTTTTCTTTGGTTGTGGTGGGTTTGTTCTCTTGGCTAATTATTAATATGCATGTTTATTTTCTGTAGACACAAAATCACACAAATACTACTATTTTACTATACTGCCAAGTATGTTGTTATATGTATGGATCTTGAGTAAGAAAAGTTTTCACTAGTGACACACTTCCTAGTCCATCTGCTTGTTTCTATTGTTTTTATCTCTCACGTTTGTCTCTTTTGCACCCATTTCTGGTCAAGTCACAGGGATCCATGTTTTTCAGTCTCCTTACATTTGTCGTCAGTTGTCTCGAGACACTAGCGCCCAGGCGCTCCTGTCCAACCTAGGCGCTCCTGTCCTCTTTGTGTTTGTTGACATTTTTGACATTTTTGGTTGGCCTTTTTTATTTTCGTACTCCTATCCCGAGGTCCTAGTTGACATGTCATGTCACTAGTGTTGAAATTCAAGCAATAGATCCATATATAAACACAACATACATACCATTATAAGGGAGGGAAATTTTATCAAGGGTTATTTATCTACATACTATCAGAGGGGTCGCATTTTGGGCTTATTACTATGCATACACTACATAGGAAGGGGAAGTTTCTGAATTCCATCCCACACATTTGTATTCTATCTAGCTACAACCTGCCATCTTGGCGTCATCGGTGCGAGGGCAACCTAAGAGCATTATTACACACACAAACATATAAAACTACACAAAGTCTAAGATGTAGTGTAACACTTGGTCATAAGTCCACTTTGTTGGGTGACCACTAAGGTCAGTACGACTCCCCATTTACATCTTTCTTTTTTAGGATTTGATGTAGATTGGGGTTTAACAAGATACTATCTATTTTGATTGTGGTATATGTAAAAAACTAGGTTTGTTGTTGGATGGTGGTGAAGGAGATGGTGATTTATTGGGGGGATCAGCGACATAGGAAATTTCTTATTGAGCATGGCCAATGAAGGTTTAATCATATATAACTATAAATAAAAGTGAATGCTTAAAATATTTAAAGAGACTACAACTCCTTGAGGCATTTACATCCACCATCTACTAAACTAATAGAGATTTTTGTCATCTTCTGGAATGAGATCAGATCTCCTTCAAGCATTTTAAAAAATAATTCTTGTTTGGAAACACTTGAAGGATGTTCGAAATGGTGGCAGATTTTGGCTTTTCACCTATCATTTGTATTTCCCTGAAACTCGTCGAGGCCACTGCAACAAACCCATTTTTCCAATTCAACAATCATTACATTTAAAGAGAAGACATAAAGACAAGGTGCTCTTTGTCAAGAATATTGGCTATCATATAAGTATGGTGTGTCATGTCTATGCTTCTATGTGCTCCATACTTTCGGTTGGAATGCAAATCTACTCAAGGACATTCAAAACTACACTATATAATCAAACACGGCATGCCCATGTTCATTTAAGCTAACGTCATTCTCCTCCACTTATAGTTGGATGCGTTTGGTTGAAATAAATATACATACATGTGTGGGTGTTTATGGCTTTGAATCTATTAAGTTGTCAAAAATGTATTTTTAGTGCTCACAGGGGGTTCACTTAGTAAAATTATGGTATAACACGTTCATTCGAAGGGTATTAAAGAATACCCTTAATTCTAGTTTTTACCTCTAATTATTCAATTGATAATACTCCCTCCCATTATATTATTAGAATGAAAATGCCCCCTATTTTTTCCACGTATCTTATTTACCCATTTTTCCATGACAATTTAATTTACACCTTTTTATTTCTACCCTAATATATTAAACAAAAAATATACCATATTTCTCACTCAATTTTTTTTAATATGCATTTTCTCTCGAAATATAGTTTGAAGCAATTCAAGACCTATTACTAATTACCTTATAAATGTTAATCTTTAATCATTTATCAATAGTTCTTCAAATAATTAAGATGGTGAAATAATATCACTTGTGTTGAAAACCATACTCAATCCTAGTTTTCTACCATCTTATTATTTCTTAGTTAAGAATATCTTAATTGAGATTTCTTTATTCAAAAAGAGATTATAATTTAACTTTATGACCACATTCCTTAAATTGTAGTTTTAAGGTATTTAGTTTTAAAAACTAGGGTTCAAATGTTTTAGTTTTATATTAAAATTAAACCTCCTTTTCCTTTGGCCCACCTATCTAACCTACCCCTAATACTTAATTCAAAATATTTATAAATTAAACCCTTTCACCCCCTCTTGTCTACCGGTATATTGACTTTACTTTTATTAATTTTAATTACCTCAATATGAACTCACATGCTAGGATATTGCCTAGCTAATGAACCCCCCGTGTTAGTGCTACACACATGTCTTCTACTTGTAGTTGGTCTTATGTTCACAACTAAGAAAACACATGCCCTAGTCTTCCATACAATACACACTTGTATTACATATAATCTTGATATAACAAGATGTTGAAAAATACATTGATATGCCAAAGTTATCATAATATTTATCTAGTGATAATATTAGCCTAATGATAGGGACCTATAATTATAATCAATAATTGTATTGTTTTTTTTATTAAAGATAAATGGTTTTAAAGGGACCATACCCTTAAGAACATCCAAAAAGGCTCAACAGCCAAGATAAACAAGATAGAACAAGGTGGTTTTTTTATACATGGGGGGCCACACCCCAACCAAAATCCAAAAAGTAGGATAAAACTATAAAAGTGCTAAGGTAGGGGCCAACGACCTACAAGAATCCCAACACCATGCAGACAACATCAAAACAGTAGCTCAACAACAACACCACAACAGCTCTGCACAACGAACACAAAGACAAAGTCACTAATTCACAAACTTATTAGATACCTTAAGAGCAATCCTAAGTACTTGATAGAGATTCATTGTTGTACCAATATTAGAGTCCCAATTGGATGCTTTGAACTTCTTGGTGATCCTTCCGTTCTTCCAAGCTGAAGCAGGAATCCCATTGATATCATAGATCTAATGAATGTGAACCTAAAGAAGATCGAGGACTGCCCTGTGAATGGCCAATTGGTTGTTGTTTTTTTTCAAGAGCTTTGATTTTAGTAGAAAGAGTGTTTACTTCCTCTCTAAGGCTGGGAATGGAGGAAAAATATGAGTTCTTGCTATCAGTCTTGAGGAGAAAGTCTATGTTGTCTTCAATGGTCTTCAAAGTTTCAACTTGAATTTGAATTTTTCTAGCACAGAGGGGGTAACCTGATCACTAGGGCTAACATGGCTGAATTCAGGAGGGCTTTCTTTAACAATTAACTCCTTATCCTTTTTGTTGCTTATAAGAATCCGCTTGGGAGGATGTTCAGTAATAGGGTCTTGAAAAAGGGGGTTCTTAGTTCTGAAGCAGGGCCGATTATTATATTGTTATTATTATAGTAATAGTCTATTATGCAATTAGATCCTTTTCTACCCAAGACACTACTAATAACAAAGTAGAGTGTTGAATAATATTCGCTTTAATTCATGAGACATAATCATAAATGACGGTGATGGACATGCTTGGTGTTATGGGATTGGTATACCTTGAAATTGCTTTAATGACCATGCAAAACTTACACATGCCTTACTCCCCATTTAAGACATACCTCTTTAGTGGATTTTGAAATTGTTTCGACAAAGGCTTGGTGCACCTTGAAATTACTTATACAAATCTGCAAACCTTGTGTGCCTTACTACCCCTGTTAGACATACCTCTTTAATGCATCTTGAAAATGTTTCCACTCTACATATCTTCATATTTAATTATTGACATAACATCACACCTCTTTTTAATATAAGTGCAACTCAAATATATATGCAGAAGTGAGCAGGTGAGGTGAGGCTCAAATGATATGAAGATTGATGAAAGATAGAGGAATTAAGAAGGTCCTTGGATGTAGTTGGATTGAAGGCCAAGAGACATATCATAAATCATAGATCGCATCTAAATATAAAGACAATATATGCAAAGTTAGAGAAAATGGATTGAGAGATGAAGACAACAAGTTATTTTTCGTATTAAAGACATTTACTTAATGATGTGGAAGTGGAGGAAAAATAATTATTTCTCTGCCACCATAGTAAAAAGTTGGCAACTACATTTGGTTGGTTAAACACACACCCCCTGGGACAGCTATTACAGTTGTCAAGAACCTTCAATTATATGCGCATTGCCACACTGCAACGAAAATTAACTCCAAGATTGTTGCAAGAGAAATTGTTGTGAGAAATGAGAACCATTTCCTCCATTTTAAAAAGGGAGAATGTTCTTGTGGCGATTATTGGTGATGCTAAATGAAGCAATATAAAAAATAAGCTTGCACTATAAGAATGTGGCATTTGCTTGATTATTCTCAGTTTCTAGAAAGTTTTTTGGTTTAGTTTTGAGTATTTGGCAATCTAGACCACGCATAGAGAGCAATGCAGATCAACTCCTCAAGAGTCATTGAGATTGTTTCGCCAAATGCAACAAACAAACATTTAACCTGATCAACTCACCGTTGTTAGCATATTCACATGTTATGGCAAAACAAGAACTTTGCAACAGGGTATGGACATCCATCAAGGTAAAAGAGAAGGTGTTTTTTGTCAAATGTTGTAGTTGTACTACATTTTTTGCTCCTCCCCATCACAAAAACTTAACACAATTTAAGTTTGCATACACTTCGCTGTAAATTACAACTCCAACAAACTTAACATTGTTATCCTCTCTAGCGTAATTTGCAACTCATGTGCAATTGCTAGTTTACAACATATTTAGGCCATGATTCGAGACAAACATTATGTGAGAGCATACTAGTGGACATAAGAGATATCCTTTATAATAGTTTTATATCCACAATTTAATCGTGTTTGGTTGTAGAGATTTGTTATAAAAGAATAAACATTTGTGGCTTTAAAGATGATAGACAATCATCCATTTTTTCTCAAAAATATGCAATTGCACATTATAGAAAGCACAAATAAATAAATATATTTATTGTTCCATCTTGTTTAAATTCTCTCTATAATATATGAGCCGCTTCCGCTTCCACATTCACATACGACACGTTTAAATCCACAAAATTATGTTAAAAAAATGCAAAAAGTTAAAAACATATTTTACAAAATCTCATATTCTAAAAAATACATTAAAGTACATACGAGATGTGGTTTTAACATGAATTATTTTTAGATATACATATAATTATAGGCGAATGGATAAAATTACAAGTGACGCAGTGACTTGTTTTCCTGAAGGAATTATATCTAACTCCTAACCTAGAGGGTGTGTGCTGCAAATAGAAACAATATTATGAACACACACAAACTCACAAGAGAAATATAAAAACAAGGCTTTGTATTAAAAATACTCCAGAGCACTTCGGTGCCTTCTCTTGCTTTTCTTGCTTTTTTGAATTACAAAATGAAACCTCTTATTTATAGAAGTTTTCCAACCTTCTACCTTAGAAAATATCTCATAATATCTCATAATATCTTATATTAGATATTATTGATCTTTTGGATATTCCCAGATATTTCTAGATATATATAATATCTCTTGATATTTTCTAGATATTATATACAATATCTTTTGATATTTTGGAGGAGTTAATATTCACAATAAATGTGAATATCTTTTACATAAAGTTGAATTCCATAAAGTTTAAACTTTATCTAGAACAAGATTAGATATTTCCAACACTCCCTCCTAATCTTGATTCTTCATGTATTGTTGGAGCAATACGGACCTATGATGCCTAAGCAATCTCTCATATGCTCAAATGTGTCCTTTGGTAATGGCTTGGTGAAGATATCAGCATATTGTTCTGCAGACCTACAAAACTCCAAAAATATTTGTCCATTGTTGACTAGCTCTCTGATAAAATGATACCTTGTATCAATATGCTTGCTCCTTTTGTGAAAAACATGATTCTTTGATAATGCAATAGCTGAATTGTTATCACAAAATATCTTTGTTGATCCTTCTTGTTCTTGCTTTAGATCTGATAATACTCTTCTCATCCATATTGCTTGACATGTTGCTGCTGTGGCTGCCACATATTCTGCTTCTGCCGAAGAGAGAGTGACAATAGGTTGTTTCTTAGAAGCCCATGAAACTGCTCCTGAACCAAAATGGAAAACATAGCTGGATGTGCTCTTTCTGTCATCTATGCTTCCTGCACAGTCACTGTCTGTGTAACCAACTAACTTGAAAATATTAGAAGCTGTATATAAAATACCAAAAGCTTTTGTTCCACTAACATATCTTAAAATTCTTTTTCCAGCTTGCCAATGAGAATCCTTTGGGGATTCCATAAACCTGGAAATAAGACTTACACCATACATGATATCAGGCCTTGTAGCAGTCAAGTACATCAGACTACCAACAAGTCTTTTGTATATAGTTGGATCAATATCACAACCTTTATCATCTTTGCTTAGCTTCAATCCTATGGCAACTGGTGTTGATACTGGATTGCAATTCATCATCCGGAACCTTTTCAAAATATCATTGGAATATTTTGATTGACATATAAAAATTCCATTTTCTGATTGACTGACTTCTATGCCAAGAAAAAACTTCATTAGACCCAAATCTGTCATTTCAAATTCTTTCTTCATTGTTGTCTTAAACAAGTCAATTGACAAATCTCCTGTGAATATTAGATCATCAACATATAGGCATACAATTAGAATTTGTTCTTGATCATTCATTTTGATGTATAGTGTTGGTTCACTATCACTTTTTCTAAATCCATTTTTCAAAAAATATGAATCAATCCTGCTATACCATGCTCTTGGAGCTTGTTTCAGACCATACAAGGCTTTTTTCAATCTACAGACCTTGTGTTCTTGACCTACAATTTCATATCCAGGAGGTTGTAAAACATAAACTTCTTCTTCTAGTATGCCATTCAAAAATGCAGACTTGACATCCATTTGATAGACTTTCCAATTATTTTGAGTTGCTAATGCTAAAACAGTTCTGACAGTGTCTAGTCGAGCTACTGGAGCAAAAGTCTCATTATAATCAATTCTGGGTTGTTGTGAGAAACCCTTTGCAACTAACCTGGCTTTATATTTTTCAACATTTCCATCTGCATTGAATTTTGTCTTGTAGACCCATTTCACGCCAATTACACTCTTTCCTTCTGGAAGACTCACAAGATCCCATGTATGATTCTTTTCAATAGAATCAATTTCTTCATCCATAGCTTTTACCCATTTTTCATTTTCAAATGCATCTTCAAAATATATAGGATCATCATGAGAAAATAATGTAAAATCAGAATATAAATCAACATTCTCATCACCTTGAGTTTGTTCATAAATCTCCCTTAAGCTTCTTGTCTTCCCTGGGGTGTCCCTGTAGTGAGACCTTTGTGTTGCCAATGCTGGATCTGATATGTCACTGCTGTGAGACTTTGAATTTGAAGAATTACCTTCATTCCCTGATGCTTCATGTGGATGTAAATTTGCTGGAGGGGATGACGATCCACTTGAGATACCTCTTGTGATGCTTCTTGAAACTGGAGTGCTATTTGAAGAAGACATCACTGCACTGATCCCTTGAGGTGCTAGATGAACATTTTGTGTGATCTTTTCATCAAACTCATTCTGATGATGAGGTATTCCTGCAGTGATATTTGTTAGCTTATCAACACTTCCATCCCATGCTTGTTCTTCAATGAACTGAACATCTCTACTAATAATAGAATTCTTTGTGATGGGGTTATACAATTTATAGGCTTTTGATTGCTCACTGTAACCTACAAAAATACATCTCTCTCCTTTATCATCCAATTTCTTTCTCCTCTCATTTGGAATATGTGCATAAGCTACACATCCAAAAACTCTTAAATGTGATACACTGTGTTTCTTTCCACTCCATGCTTCTTGAGGAACTTTATCCTTCACAATTTTTGTTGGACATCGGTTCAAGATGTAAACTGCACAAGCTACTGCTTCAGCCCAATACTCATTTGGTAAATTTTTGGCTTTCAACATACTTCTTGCCATTTCCATAATTGTTCTATTCTTTCTTTCTGCTACACCATTCTGTTGAGGTGTGTACCTTGTTGTAAATTGCTTCTTAATCCCATGAAATTTACAAAAATTTAAAAACTCATTTGAAACATACTCTCCTCCTCTATCTGATCTTAACACCTTTATAGAGTAACCGCTCTGCTTTTCAACCATGGCCTTAAACTCTTTGAACACACTAAAGGCTTCTGACTTATGTTTCAAGAAATAAACCCAAGTTTTTCTACTGAAATCATCTATAAAAGTCAGAAAATACATGCTCCCTCCAATTGATGGTGTTTGCATAGGTCCACATAGATCTGAATGGACAATCTCAAGAAGAGATCTAGCTCTATATAACTTTCCAACATGAAAGTTTTTCCCTGTGTTGCTTCCCTAGAATACAACTTTCACAAGGATTGTTTGGTTGCTCCATCAAAGGCAAACCCTTCACCATATGCTTCTTTTGCAATAAATCTAAACCACCAAAACTTAAGTGTCCAAATCTCAAATGCCACAACCAAGTCTGATCTTTTAAAGAAACTTTAAATGCTAGTGAAGAAAGCTCTTTAGATGACAAATCATGTTGAATTCTTAATGGAAACATTTTGTTTCTTGTCATCTCAACCTTTGCAATCAATTTGTTACTTGGATTTCTATCTAGAATAACACATGCATCATCTTCAAAATAGACTTTATATCCCTTCTGCACTAGCTGCCCAATACTCATTAGATTATGTTTCAAACCAGGAACATAATACACATCTGGAATGTGTTTGTTCTCACCTTTCTTTGTTTCAATATTTATGGTTCCTTTTCCCATTACTGCAACTTTATTATCATTTCCTAACTTAACTTCAGATGTAACTGACTCATCTATGTTTGCAAACATCTCCTTACATCCAGTCATATGATTACTGCATCCACTATCTAGAAACCAAATATCCTTTGTACTATCTTGAGCAACATTGCATGTAATAAACATTGAACCATTGTTATAACTTTCAGACTGATTTTCTTCAGAAAAATGTGCATTCTGTCTACTCATATCAAAATGTTTCTTCTTGCATTCATTGGCATAGTGTCCATACCTTTTACAGTAATGACATTGAACATGTGACTTATCATACCTTTGACCATAAGTATGATTCTGGTTGTTTCCTCGGCCTCTAGCACTTGTAGTGTAGAAATTTGAATTTGTTCTTCCTCCTTCATAAGATGTGTTTGCTCTTCCAGATCCTCTTTGGAAATCTCTTCCTCTGCCTCTGTTGAAGCTCGATCTTCCTCTTGCTCTATTACCGCCAATTGAAACTTGTGATTTGAAGGCTTGCTCAAGAGATGAGCTACCTGATCTATTCAATCTTTGCTCATGGGATATTAAAGATCCCATTAATTCGTCTACAGACATTTGGGTTAGATTCTTTGATTCTTCTATTGCAACAACAATCACATCAAACTTGCTAGGAAGACTTCTCAGTATTTTCTCTACAATCCTTTGATCCTCTAAAGTCTCACCATGAGACCTAATTAGATTTACTACACTCATCACGTGGGTGAAAAATAAATCTACTGAATCTAAGTCTTTCATGCAAATATTCTCAAAATCTCTTCTAAGATTTTGTAATTTTGTAACTTTTACTTTACTAGTACCTTGATAATTTGTTTGAAGACTTTCCCATGCTTGCTTTGATCTAGTTGCTGCTGCAACACGTGGAAATATGGACTCGTCCATTGCTTGTTGAATTTGAAACAAGGCTTTTGCATCCTTCTGCTTGTTCTCCTTCAACAAATCCTTATCTGCTTGTGCTAGTGCTTGAAATGCTTGAAAATTTGCAGGTTCTGGAAACCCATTCTCAACTAGCTCCCACACATCTAGTGAACAAAATAAGGTCCTCATTTTTATGCTCCAATAATCGTAGTTCTTCCCATTGAATATGGGGATGTGGGCTTGAGTGAGGCTGCTGCTCATACCCGCCATTTTGAACTAGACTAATAGAGTGAAATAAAAACTTATAACTTAAGCTCAACCTAGCTCTGATACCAATTTGAAGGAATTATATCTAACTCCTAACCTAGAGGGTGTGTGCTGCAAATAGAAACAATATTATGAACACACACAAACTCACAAGAGAAATATAAAAACAAGGCTTTGTATTAAAAATACTCCAGAGCACTTCGGTGCCTTCTCTTGCTTTTCTTGCTTTTTTGAATTACAAAATGAAACCTCTTATTTATAGAAGTTTTCCAACCTTCTACCTTAGAAAATATCTCATAATATCTCATAATATCTTATATTAGATATTATTGATCTTTTGGATATTTTATAGATATTCCCAGATATTTCTAGATATATATAATATCTCTTGATATTTTCTAGATATTATATACAATATCTTTTGATATTTTGGAGGAGTTAATATTCACAATAAATGTGAATATCTTTTACATAAAGTTGAATTCCATAAAGTTTAAACTTTATCTAGAACAAGATTAGATATTTCCAACAGAATCCTGTGGTTCAAAATGCACCACCAAAACAACCATCTCTCCTCTTCCACAGACTTTGATTCTGTATGTAGAAACTAATCAGTTGGTAATTAAGGACAGGTTGGTACCGATAATTGTACCCAAAATTTTGACCAGTGTAGGTTTATCCTTGTATCCAGCCGGCCTCTAACCCGTAATTCACCCACGCACTTACGTATGGAAGACTACGGCGCCGGTTCTTTTTATAAAATTGTAAATGGAAATTTGACGGAATAGGTAACAACGTATTACATTGTTATCTATACTAAACTAATACGTTGTTACCTATTTCGTCAAATTTAACGGCGACGCTACAGAAAATACTTTTTTTCTTTGTGCGAACTCGCGTGAGAGATAGGCTTGGCCGGTTGGTACTTGAGAAATTTTTGGACTTCAATGTGGGCGCGGAAAACTCCTGTAAATACAAGCTTACGTCCGTCACTCTGAGTGAGTATGACGATAGAGAGAAAATTCCACACGATATTGTTTATATACCAAGATCCAAATTCATTTATGATTTTTCATTTCCGAATGAGTGGTGGTATGAAATTGACAATCATAGAGTTTGAATCGAGAAGGTTTTGTGATGATGGGCTTAAAAGAAGTGGCCGCCATAGTTGCTACAGTACTCTCGTCTATGAGAAGTGTTCCACTTCCAGTTCCAGTTCCGCCCAAAATCTCTCTGTTGCGGCATTGCTTTCACACTTCTCTTGCAGACTTAATTGGGGGAATAAAAGCTCTAGTGTTGTTAAGGACTGATTTGCTTTTTCCACGCACCAAGGAAGTTGTTTCAGGTAAAATACTCTCCTCTCAGTCTGTAGGTACACTGTTTTAGGGTTTAGACAAGCAAAAATTGACAATACTTGTAATTTACCCACTCAATCTTGCTCAAACTCCTGAATATTAATGATGAACTTGTGAATAGAGAGACATTTTTTAAATCAATTTATTGTGTTCTTTTTTTTTGGGAGAAATGCAAATAGTTGTAACTTGTTTTCCAAAATGTCATATTCCAAAAATATATTAAAATAAATATCATATGTGTTTTTGACAAGATTTTTTTTAGATGGAATTATAGGTGAATGGATAAAATTAAAAGTTACACGGTAGCTTGTTTTCCAAGGTGAGATAAAAGTCATGTATGCATATTTTGGGGCCATTTAAAAATTCAAATACTAGAACGAGCATGGCATGGTTTATTCTTCGAGGCAGCTAAAGAAGTATCTTGTATTGTGAAACACTCTGATTACAAATGATCCTTTTTTTTTTTTATCAATATTCTTTTCTTACAATATATAGAAGTTTCTTTTCTAAACGTGGAAAATTTGCATGCAGAGGGTTTGTTATTTAGGCATAGCTTTACCATGTATATTTACACATTTAAAATGTAATGCACACCCTTCACTTTCATATTTATGTCCATTATATGACATTATTCTCTTCCACAACATCCTTTCTTCTTAAGGTTTCCTTCTCTTACCTACACACTAACTCTTCTTCTCTTAAGGTTTCCTTTTCTCTTAAGGTTTCCTTTGTAAGGTTCCCATTCATAAATACATTTTTTCTCATCAAACATGTGGCATTTGATGACCACTCCTTGATTCTTTCTTTTGACCTCATTCTCTTGTGTAACTATTGATTAAAAAAAATGTCACATATAGTATCATGACGATAAAATTTTCTCGTTTTTCTACAACATTATTTTCTCCCTCTTAAACCAATACTTATAAATTAGTATATGTGTATTTACTTTGAATCCATTCTCTTCTAGTTCCATGGCCTCTAAAAAAGCCACCCCCTCCATATAGAGAATTCTAGATAGGGGCCTATAAACTCTAGATGGTCGGCGCAAGGGTCTAGACTCTACTCAAGAGATATATGGAGGGGGGGCTTGGCCTCCCTATCTCACCCACTAACTAGCCCACCCAACCCCCTTTCTCTAAATGGGCATCTGCAGGTAGGTCTCGTTGAAACTTTGTGCCAACCCCCTTTCTCTAGATGGGCGTCTGCCATATCTATAAGGGAGGGGCCCACCCAACCTATCTCATTGAAATCGACTAGTGATTCTCCTTCCTCCCATCTTGTCGAAACTGATTAGTGATTCTCCTTCCCATCCTTGGAATCCCATATGAGAGGCCCTTGGGCTGGGGCCCGATGGGCTGGGGGTCACCCTTACCCTATATTAATAGGCCCCCATCAGCCCATTGGGGGTCGAGGAGGGGGAGGGTCTCGACCGTAAGCCCTATATCTTGGGGGGGGCTATCTAGAACTAGAAGCTAAGATAGTTTGGGGTGGGAAATTCTTCTTGTGTAACATCATCTTTCATTCACCGTCTTTAATTTATAGCTATGTCAATTGTTCAATCTCCATATATTTTTATGCACAAATATATATGTATATAAGAAAACCTATATCAACCAAAATAGTGAGAGCATGTTTTGTGTTTTATACAGTTGTATGGAACTCTAAGTGATGGTGGAATAGTCCCAGTCATTGCACGTAGATGTCTAATCCACACCACAATGGTTTACCATTTGCACAGTTGTCTATTGAATTAATGAGGGTTTGCAAACAATGTAAAGGTCTAATGAAGCCATTGAGGTCTACTAAATCCATGAAGGTCTATTTAATCTATGCGTGTATACCAATTTTGTGATGTTTTTCATATTCCATGCAAATCCATAGAGGAAAGCTTTTAGTCCATGGAATTATAAAGTTAAGATGAATCTCTTTGTATGGATCTACTGTGCATTGTGTTTATAACATTATGTTGATTTAGGAGTCTTGATGGGTTCGATGTAGATAATATCAAGGATGCCTTTTTGTGGGTTACATGATTATATAAAAATACATGTGAATGTCAAGGTAAGACAATAGAGCCACTCACGAGAGACACATAATCGAAATGTTTAGCTTTCATAAATTCATTGATGGTAAAAAAAAAATACTTAAGACAACCTTATTTTGATTGTATGTGTCCCTTAATAGTTTCCTAACGTTGTATCATTGATGTTGATTTTTGTGTGGTCTTTTGTGAATACATAATAAGATTGTTGTGTTCCTGTGTTTTACTATACATCTAGTGCTATTTTTTGTAGCTCTTATTGATTGGGATCTTTGGTTACATTTACATGATTTGGTATTAGAGAATTTTTTTATTTCATTATAAGGCACAATGGATGTGGAAACTTTCTCCATTTGTGTGTGTGGGTAGACAGTCATTACAAACATCTTATAACAAGGAGTGGTTTGATATAATTTGTAATGTATACGTATAAAACATTAACCATTTCCACATTTTGAAGTGAGGGTAGAAAATTGTTATAAAAATCTTCTAGTAATTTTTTTAGGTATAATTTCTTAAGGTTGTGGAGATTGTTGATCTCCTTATCTTGATAAATAAATGATGCAAAAAGAAGACGATAAATTTTAGGAGATGTCAACTAGAATGATGTGTAAGACTTGATGGTCTGGTGAAGTTGATGAGAACAATGATAGCTCATTTAGAGGTTATGGAGATTACATAATCTATCAAAGCATTATGGTGGATGATGCAAATGACAATGAAGCAAAACTTACTAAACCAAGGTTAAAAACTATAGAATAATAATAGGAATCACAATCCAATGTTTGAAAGGAGAGGATCATATGCACTATTGGAAGAATGGGGAGTAATTTTGATTGAATACCTTGAGTATAAGTGTGAAACCGGAAGAGATCATTGATTGGATAATGGAAATTGATCATTATTCTAAGTATGAAGGCATGGATGATCCCAAAAAAATACAAGTTCACCTATACCAAACTAAAAGGCCATACATATTTTTGGTGGGATCATGCAAATGTAAATAGAGTGTATAAAAGTAAACCGAAGATCAAGACTTAGGACAAACTAGTTTAAAATTTGAAGTACAAATTCATTTTTGGAACTCTAAGATCATTTTTTTCAAAAGTTGTAGAATCTTAATACTTGAAAAAAATTGTTGATCTTAATATCATTAGAAATTGAAATTATAATACTGTGGATGTTCTTGTGAATGAGTATGATGACGCAGAGAAGTAGAATAATAAATTTTACATTAAACATTCTAAATTATATTATAATTGTTTATTACTAGATTGGTGATTGGATGGATGGTGTTATCAAATTGGCAATGATAGAATTGAATTTGTAAGGTTTTGTGATAGGATTAAAATAAGGGAACCCACTAAGTTTTAATGTACTCTTTCCTATGAGAAGAGTTCCTCTCAAAATATTTCTTTTTCATTGGATTCATGCTTATGTTCTATCTTTTGGCGGAACAATTTTTTTTTATTATAAATGACTATAAATAGATTTTTCCATGCAAAATATGTCCCACAACCAAAACATGATAAAACACATATAAGCTAACAAAACATGTATTTTTAAAGCTTAAATATACCGAGGTACAGGGAATTCATAATTTACCTATTTTAAATAAAAATTATAATATTTTTGAATATTCAATTAATAGTTAGTTTTATTGAAATTTTAAAAAATAATAATAAAATAATATATCTTAATATACATTATCAATATTACAAATAATAATAATGGAATAAGATAACACCTCAACGGAAAAAATATCCTTATTTTAGATGAAATTAATGTAAATATCTTTAATTAATGAAAAGACATTCATAAATAATATCAATAACATTTCAAAACAAAAAGTATAAATCCGAATAAAGCAACAAGTTATTTACCGAACATAGAAATTAGATATGGAAAAATATAAGGGTCATCTAACTTTTCACCCCAAACACTAATAAATGGTGGATCTAGTGAATTCGGAAAGGTTCCTACATATCATTACTTTAATCCTTTTGTATATCATGTGGAAATCTTTCCTTAAGTTTTAAATAACCAATGTTGGTTGAGGAAATTTCCCTTAATCTAGTGTAATTCTCTAGAGATACCACTATGAGAGATAAGAGTGGGTGAAAGATACAAAAAATATTGTGAAGGATCCTGACATCTATTTGTTTAACCCACTTTAATATTGAGAGGGGGTGAATTAGTATTATTCAAACTTTTACTTATTTAAACATTAATATCCATAACAACAACAATCACATAAGCTATAATAAATGCACAACCATAGAACATAGGATTTATGTGGAAATTCTTTTGGGAGAAAAACATATAGAAAATACTGTTCGAATCTATTGTCCAAATCCAGCCCAAAATATCTCAATATACATTTGTAGGCACTAATCCTCAATTATGAGCACCAACTCAGCCAGTTTGTGAGAACCAACTCACTAGAGACACCAATTTCCAATGTTGAGCACCAACTAAACCAATTCGTAGGCACCAACCTAGTGGAGACACCAATCCCCAAATTGTGAGGCATCGCCCTCAACAATACACATATCCATCTTTTGTAGTTGCTTCTTCAACCCGATGATGGAAATTCCACTTCTCTTTATACTCACAGATAAGATCATACTTTCACCATGGACGTTGGTCCAATTAACGAAATCATATCACTTTATATTTGTGTTCTTCTCTACTATTTATACTTTCATTATCCCCTTCTTTTTTCTCTGTTGTAAAATTGTGCACTTTTTTAGATGTCTTCTTTGAATACTCTTTCATTTTCTTTCTTCTTCTGCGGCTTCACATTTTCAACATAGATGTCAACATAATTCTTTCAACACAGACCCCCAACATTCAATTCCAACATTCACCTTTAGTAGTTACACCTAATGAAATCAGATTACTTTCTTTTATATATTTCACTCCCCTTTTCTATTGTCTTTTCAACTTCATCTACCTTTAGATATTCTCATGACTCTTCCTATTCCTGGGCGCTAATGATGTGGAACAGTCTAATATTTGAATATAAAATGCCAAAGCCAAATAACCACCAATACTCCTTAATGATTATAATTTGTCATTGCTTGATGACCTTTGGCCTTCCATGGTCAGATAGAAGGTTACCAATTAGAACCATTTGGCTTTCCCTCATCACTTCATACACATGTTGTGCATGTGTTGTGTATTTACTGCATTCTAGATGTGCACTGGCTACATACTTGTTGCTCACTAGTTGCACATTCGATGATCTCACATAATTCACTTAGTAGTTCGTTGTTTCTTCTCTCTGATGCATCCTCTCATCAAATATGCACTTCCTTTTACATTTCTTCCTTCTTCTTCTTCACAGTTGTTCATTTTCTTTCCTCACCTACACATTCTATTACACCATACTCACTTATCTTGTTCACCTCCACATACTGCTTGAGTTTACTATTTCTCTTCCCCAGCAAGTTGTCATTTCTCCACACTCAGAGATCTGTTTGAGCGTTAGATTCTTTACATAGAGTATCATTTTAACTCATTCTTTTGTTCTCCAAGGTCATACTAAGAGTGGAGTATGGCATATGCATTTAGAGGTCTTGTTTATTTTTTTCTAATAATATACCTTGAGCCATGTTACACGAATTTACCATACTAACAAATCATACATTTTTCATTACAATTTAAACTATAATGATACATAGAATACTTTTATCATATCTTTAATTTTCACATGCACATAATAATATGAACTTCTATTCCTTTAATAATACACCAAGTACATTATTTTGATAAAAAAGTTTCCAAAAGTAACGTTATATTATAATGTAGGCACTATCCATGGATCTCACATACGTTACACACACACACACGCACACACACACATCTATTTTTTCTATACAAACCATACATGAGTATATCTAAACATAAAAGAAATACGTATTTCCACCTTTGAAGGTCAAACTTGTTAAAAAAATCCATATACATTTTAACACTCAAATTTATAAACCATTTTATACCATTGCGCCTCTTACAACCTAGAAAACCATGTAATTGTGTGTCAATGAAAAACATTTGCATGAACAAACCCCTCCCATAAAACATGCACACAAAACCCCCAAATCAATTTTTGGGTTAGAGAGAATAAATTATTCATTTTCTATACTTATTTAAAACAAACAACCTTTTCAAATTTTTAGAGAGGGATTAGAGAGAGAAAACACCCATTTTCTTTTTTTAAAATAAATTAAACCATATCCATAACCAAGGAGAGCGAGAGATAACAAAAACAATCTTTGATTCATTACATTCAAGTTAGCAGGGGATTTTCATATTAACATTAAGTTCTACAAATGCTAACAGAGTCTTCATCTCTTTTTATCATTACAAGAGCCTAGGTACAAGTGTTAAATTGTGTAATTATTATTTTACCAAAATCCTTGATTAAAGGTTATCAACCAGGTATCTATATTCTCCATACACATTTGTAAGCGTCGAACGAGTCTTAGAGAGTTAACACATGTCCATCACCTTTATTGCGTTACTACATAAACCAACCCAAGTGGCCACAAAGTGGGCCTGCAAAAATGATGTGGGACCCCCAAACGGAATAATTAATTACTCCACCCTATTCTATACCATACAGAGAATCAACAGAAATAGATGGAATCCAAAATTTCTCACCAAAGCTCAATCTACAATAACCTTTCAGAGCCAATCGATTGAAATCAATTATTTTTCCTTCTACAAAACTAAGCTAAGTGGGCTCCAAAACGGGTGCACAAATGGGATCTTCGAGGGTAATGGTTACAATGAAAAACAATATGTTATAACTCATATAACAACGAAGAGGTATGTAGGATCAAATTTGCTTTTGGGATCCATATGCATAAAATACGAAGTGATTTCGGGAGGGTTTGAACATAGGTGAACGGGTGCTCCCATCAACCATTTTCCAAAGCGGCTGGAGACCCACTTCACAACCTTAACCAATAGTTGTTTAGCCAATATTTCAAGTTTGATAGGTGAAAGCAAGGTTTAGAGGTGCTTAATGCGCATCTGTGTTCAGAGGCTTTTGCCACAATTTGAGGCTATTTCAACATCCCAAGTTTGTAATTATAGAAAACCATTTTCTCTTCCAGTTTGACTAATCATAAAACATTAACAAGGGTAAGCATGAATAAAGTTTGTTTCATCTATTCCAAAGTTTGGTAGTATGGCACATAAACCAAGGCATTGATTTTTAACATAGGTTGACATTATGTGGAAGTTTTTTTAGGGATTTTGTAATATGATTAAAAATAATAGACCATGCATCATTATCAAGTTTAATTCAAGATTTAACATTCCATTAACCAAACAAAGAAATGAAATTTTTAAAAGCAAGTAGGAGAGGAGGTTTAAAGTCCATGCTTGTAAATGGTCAAGACAAGGTTGAGAGGTGTACCAAGTGGTTCCATACATGCTTCGAGAGACCCCATTTATTGTTTGATGGATAACCATAAACCATTCCAAAGCTCCCATTTTTGTATTTTGCATATTTTGAAATCATTTCTTTCTATAAACTCCCATTCCTTTGAGGAATTTTGTGATAAAATTTAGAGCTTCATCAAGACAACCAATGCATTTCGTAACTACCCAAGGCACAATAACCAAAACATCTGCTCAAAACCCACTTCACACTAATATTTTTGACAGGAGAACATGAATTGTAACAAGTTCATTTATCTATCTAAAAGGGAAAACTGTTGTAAATAAAATTTGGCTCATGATTCATTTATACTCTTCAAGTACCAAATAAATACATACACCCAAGGCATATCTCAAACCACCAAGCACCAAGCAAGCAAATGCACACAACCACCACATGTATGTCCAACACACCAAGCAAAAAAATCCATGCAACCACCACAACTTTGAGTGGCATATAGATGATAATTTTATAGCTTCCTTAAAATAGTCAACATGGCTAACAAAGTCATCTATGTAGACAAAAGATTGTTATTATATTTATTTATTTTTTACTTTTATTTTCTCCAAGAAAATGATGCACTCATTCCCTAGGAAAATTTATAGCCTTCCTCCCACTAAATCTCAGTCTGAGGCATTGTCACAAAGTCCCCATTTCCTACCATGTGCCTCCGAATTTAACACAAAACCATATATTTTTTACATATGAAATATCAAATTGCAACATGTTTTCTTATGCCTATGATAGACGCCCATACTTTGTTCCAACACATCCTTGTTGGTGCAAGCATGGATACTGCTAGAAAATGCATATTGAACGACATGCTAAGGTAAAATAAAACAAGAAAAACAGCGTAGAGGATTCCACATTTTACATATGCATCTCCTAGTACAACTACAACTACTAGACCTACCAAAACCACTTTATCCACAATGCTTTAGTGGATGTCTAAATCATGTTTCAAAGCTCCTATTTTTTACTGTCCTGCTCAAAACACACCAAATATTGGCACATATAAGAAGGATACCAAAAAATATTATGGATTTTGGCAGAGCACCGCTACCAAATCATCTTAAGAATTCTATGGTCGTTTCATTCTCCCCAACAAATGAAGCAAGCCATAAAACCACACTTCTTTCCCTAATCCACCCCATATGGGCCTATTTATTTTTTTAAATTTTATTTCCTGCTTTTATTTTGAAAAAGACCTCATTTTTTAATTTCATTAATCTCTCCATATTATGATTATAATCATTTTTTTGGTAATTACTATTTCATAAAAGGAAGTATATACATAAAATAAACATTCAAGAAAAACTAAGATTAGTTTTGTATAAATAGCCTTTTATTTTTTCTTATACTTTAAGTTATATTTTATGTATATACTTCCAAGATGTTTGAGAGTGGTTTCAGACATCAAGGAGATACAATGCAAAATCTAGATTTTGGATGGCTCTCCCAAATTTCAGACTCAACTAATTTTTGGGTTCCTAAATTTTGGATGTAATAAATTTCAAGCTCCCTCCACTTGTCCGTTTAACACGCTCAAGATAACTTTTGGGAAGAAAATAAGGAGCTTAAATTCATTTGATAAATTATATCTATACACAAGCGGGGTTTGGTCATAGATATAGGTAATATGTAGAACATGTCCTCACCTAAACACTAGGTCAGGGTTCTTAAACGTGAGTTCGATTAGGTAGTAAGCGGTGGCACTATAGGGCATGGGTCTCCTTCTCCATTATCATCTCAGCATATTACACACTCCTACTTAGTTGTATGGGGAGGGCATAGGGAACCCATTATCTTTTATACTGTGTGTTTGTATATACAAAATTAGGTCTAGATCTATCTATAGTGGTGTGGTCTATGGGGTTATGGAAGGTATCAAAGTGACTAAGTTCTTCATGGTCAGTCCTTCCTATCCTCTTAAAGGGGAAGATATCAAGGTGACTAAAAAAAATTTATACGCGATATTCTTCCTCCATGGGGTACTTTGGTACCTCTCTCTACCTTTTATTCGGCGTTGGGTTACATGCATCGACTATGGTAGGAATTTACTATTATTATGTACATTTGTTTAATATTCTACAATTAGTGAGTTATTATGTAATAGGTGTGGTGAGTTATAACTACTCACGTTGAGTGAGATATGCAATATTCTAGGAGAGATAAAGTGATGTTGTTAGTGTGATTTAATGAATACATTAGCTACAAATTTGTTAATCCTATTATGAGGTCTATTTATATGTTAATCTCTGATATTGTATTTAAACCAAATGAATTAAATAACAAAAGTTTTTTTTATGTGTATTTAGTTGTTTCATGTCATACCAAATTCACATTTGGTATAAGAGTTGGAATAATGATTCGTATGAAAGTGTTTTTATGTTTTCTAACATGTGTAAGGATTGATCATGCTACAAATCTACTTATCTTTAGCACTTTTATCATTCCATATATTCATGATCTTACATTTTATCTATCAATGTATATAATATAGGGTATTTGTAAATTTTTGTGTGTTTATGGTTGTTTGAGCGTACGGATGAGAGTATAGTCACAATTTTGTAAGCGTCTTATAGCATTGACGATTTTAATTTTTGTGGCATTCTTGCAATTCCACGTGATCTAACTCGGCTCTCTAGCAAGCCTTGAATTTGACAATAGCTACAAGGTTTGATGTATCTCACTAGGGAACTCCCTTGATGGTGTGATAACTCTATCAAATCTGTTTTCTCAAGTCTACATGGTTTTGGTCCTATATTTTTTATATGAGATATGTCTCTCTGGCTGAATGGTTATAAATATTGAATTTTAGGACATTGTTTTCATACAAGCATCTATGATTCCAATATACAAAGTTTCTCTTATTATCTTAAACAATCCTCAAAGGCTCTATCAGAAGTGCAACTCACATCAGGAGTATTAGAAAATGTGTTTGGAGCTGGTGCCAAGTACATAGTTAAGAATAAACAAGTGATATAGTCAATCATATATTTTGGGCAAGGTCAACTATTAATCCACCTTTACTATTGATGGTTCATAGGATTATCAAATATAATACTTCATTGTTTTGATCTTCCAAATCAAAACCAATCTATTTGGTGTGGAAGTAAAATCACATCCATTAAGTTTGGATAAAATTATTTTATTTTATTTTGAGCATTCTAACAACTCCGCCAACATACAATGTCATTACATGTCCATGCTTTGATGCATTTTTCTCTAAATTCTTCACACATTCTCATTGCATATTCTTCCAATGTTGATGTTATGTGAAGCTATATTCTGTTACCAAAGACACATATTATTTTATTTCTAGTCATCACATGTTAAACTGTCAAAGCATATAATTACGTCCCACTTTTTTGTAGTTTTTGTACTTTCAACAAAATATGTCTGACAACGAAAACATGACCAAACACATATAAAATGACCAAACATTTATTTTTAAGAGCTTATAAATACCAAGGTGTAGGGCATCCAAAATTTACCTTATTTTTTAAAGTTTTTAAAATATTTTAAAATATTTATTTACTAGTCAGATTTTAAAGTAATTTTTTGCCACCAAGTGGGACACTACTACACCCTTAATCATTATATATTGCATTGGATGTATATAGACGGCTTGTGGCAATCATAACTTCTTATCATGATGTATCTCTTTCATATATGTTATATTATCATTAGTGGGCCGGCCTTGGTGATGGCCACAACATAGGAATAATATATATAGAAGTTAGTAGGTAGTAATTCATCATCAAATTGAGCATTTGAGTCCTATTGTATGGTTTGGAGGTTGCCCCCTCAAAGTGGCTAAGCTATTCTATTTGCATATTGTGATAATTTATCTACAATATTATGTTATTTGGTGTTCTCTTGCTATTGGTATTCTTATTTATCCAAGTAATTTCCTTATAAGTGGTATCAGAGCTTGATCTCGGCTAGATCTGTGTCAAAACCCTAATTTCACAGGATCAGCTATATCTCCAATTCGGTAGCAATTTTTTTTGCAATTTTTTTGGGGTGTTGCGACATCAATCAAATAACATCCTCTCCAAATTTCAAGTTATTGACTTGTTTTGAAAAAGTTACATCAATTTTAGGGATTTTGATAATTTTGCTCTATCGACTGCAAATTGTGGAAATTTTCCAAGTTCTTTACATTTGCGGAAAGAGGATACAAAATTAGTTTGAGTTAGTTCTTTAAGTTTGTTCCTATTTGGCTGAATTATTGTCGAAATCCCAAACCCTAAATTTTGACCTTGATCCCTAAATCCTACCATTTTGGGGCATCATGGCGGGGCTTTCCATAAGAGGAAAAAGGAATCCCATCACTCCAGGTAAAACCCCAAGAAATGATGAGATAATAGTTGTGGAGTTAGAGTCAGAAGAGGTAACTACAAAATCCTCAGGGCTTGGGTTTACTTCGACGAACCATAAGATAAGCCAACTTGAGTTTGAGCTGTGAAACCTTGAGTTTAGAATGGCCACCAAAAATGATGTATAAAAAATTGGACAACGATTGGAGGATTTCATTCACTAATTAAGTTCAAATCTAATGGGTAATCAATTAGGTTATTCCTAATCAGCCACAACTCACTCATACTCATATCAATCAAGGGGGATATTTAGGTCAAAGTAATAAAAAAACTAGCCAGGGTGGATCTTCGAGCATGCCCAATCCAAATACAAACACTCTGCAATTTCGTAACATGATTCCTAAAGTGGAAATGTGTAAGTTTGAAGGAAAGGATCCACTTAATTGGATTAACCAAATGGAAAATTTCTTTGATCTACATAAATTCTATCAGGATAAAAGGTTACCATGGCATCCTTGTATCTCGAACCTGACCATTTTATATGGTATCAATGGTTATGTGCTCAAAGGAAAAAGAGTGGTATCAATGTTACATGAACAATATTCACTTAAGAGTTACAATTGCACTATAGTTCTAGTGTGTTAGAAAATTTTCAGCTAATTAGCCAAGTTAAGAAAAATAGGATCAATCAAGGATTGCATTCATCAATTCCAAACCCATTCCTTGTGGGTGGAAATTATTGTTGAAGAGAATCTGAATGACTTATTCCTTAGGGGTCTTAAGGAACACATTGATAATGAGGTGTGTATGTTTAATCCTCATAAGGTTTCAGATTCTATTATCATGGTGCATGTAGGGCAGAGGAAACATTTCTTTCTAGCAGGAGACATACTGTCACTAATATCAGAGATCATAGCACCTTGCCACCATCATTCCCAAGACGAGTTAGATTGACACCTCAACAAATTAAAGAAAAGAGAGCCAAAGGGTTATGTTTTAATTGTGACATCAAATTTGGACCAAGACATAAGTGTGATGAAAGTAAGTTGTTCTACATTGAGGGGGCCTAATAAAGAAGAAGAGAATGAAGAATATGAATAGGTAGAACCAGAGGAGGAATTAGGAGATCCCCAGCCAATGATATCATGTCATGCAATTTCAGGTATTAGCACTCCCCAAAATCTCAAAGTGGTTGGATTCTTAAAAAACATAGGGTAACAATGTTGATTATTCAGGAAGTACTCACAACTTCATCAATCATAAGTTGGTAGTACGCTTGAAATTGCTTTGTTTATCCATATCTAGAATTTTGAGTAATGATCATTGATGGGGGAATGTTAGTTATTTAGGAAAATGTCATAGAATTAATCTCACCATGGGATATTACTTTCTAACTAGCCTTATGTATGTCATTTCCATAGGAGGAAAAGACATTGTGTTAGGAGTTCAATGGCTTACCACCTTGGGAACCATTGAAATGAATTTCCAAGAGTTTTTCATGCGATTTCAGTCAGAAGGGAGGAAGTTTTAAACTAAAAGGATTAAGAGAAAAGTCCCCAAAGTTGGTGAGCTCTCACTAGATGCAGAAATTGCTTAGAAAAAGGTGCAGTGTATAGGTAGGTATTTACCTTAGCTCATGTTCACCTAGGTACTTTATTTACCTTTATTGTATTTATCCTCACCCACTTATGTGGATATTATTTTATCTTATTTAGATTTGTGGCAGCTATGGTATTGACTAGTTCTTTCCTTGATCTATGGTATTGACCAGATCCTTGAACTATTTTAGTTCTTTGATTTGCAGCATAACTATTTTCATTGGAAGCACACTCAATCAAATATAATTATACCCTCAGATATGAAAGCAGTTATCGATTAGCACTCAGTTGTGTTTTGTGATATGCCAAAGGGTTTAACTCCAAAAAGAGACCATGACCATATTATCTAGCTAGTACCAAGGAGTCAACCAACCAACATCAAACCTTATAGGTAACCTTATATGCAAAAGAGTGAGGTTGAGAAGATAGTACACGAGATTTTGGAAGAAGGAATTATTCATCATAGTCATAGTGTTTACTCTTATCCTATAGTGATGGTATGGAAAAAAAATGACAATTAGCGCATGTGTCAAGATTACAGAGAACTCAATAAGTACACAGTCAAAGATAAGTTTCTATATTCCTATAATTGATGATTTTCTTTATGATTTGCATTGTGTTGTTTACTTTACAAAACTTGATCTTCATTCCTGATATCATTAAGATTAGAATCAGGGATGACTATATCCATAAAAAACCTTTAGAACACATGAAGGTCATTATGAGTTCTTGGTAATGCCTTTTGGTCTAACAAATGCACCCTCTACATTTCAAATCTTGATGAATTCTATTTTTAAAGAATTTTTACGAAAATTTGTTTTAGTGTTCTTTGATGATATATTAATCTATAGTAAAACATGGGAGAAACACCAGCATTATGTAAATAAGGTGTTGGAAACTCAAGAACAACATCAATTTTATGCAAAGCCTTCTAAGTATTCTTTTGGAGTCAAGGAGGTTCAATATTTGGGTCACATTGTCTCTTATGAAGGTGTTAAAGTGGATCCTAAATGATAAAATCCATGCTTGAATGGAAGGTTCCCCAAACCCTAAAAAATCTCTAAGGATTTTTATTTCTTATCGGATATTATCATCGATTTGTAAGGAATTATGGTAGCATAGTAGCACGAAAAAACTCACAACTTTATTGAAGGACTCTTTCTATTGGAATGAGGAAGCTACTACAACATTTGAGAAGTTAAAGGAGGATGTGTGCACCACTCCAGTTCTAGCAACTCCAGATTTTTCCAAAACATTCATTGTTGAATGTGATGCTTCAGGGTATGGTATGGCCATAGTACTCATGCAAGAAGGTCTAACCCATTGCCTTTGAGAGCCGCCAATTCAAAGGTAAGAATATATCAAAACCAATTTATGAGAAAGAAATGGTAGCCATACTTCATGCAGTGAAATAATGGAGACCATATCTAATGGGTAGACATTTCAAAGTTAGGACAAATCATGATAGTTTGAAATACTTCTTAGAGAAACATTTATCATCTGATAAACAATAAAAATGGGTCTCCAAAGTGTTGGGGTATGATTTTGAGGTAATATGCAAGAAAGGGAAAGAGAATGTAGTTGTTGATACTCTATCTCAGAAGGATGAATCAGTCGAGGCATTATTATGTGTCATATTTGTATTACCAAATGATTGGATAGAGGATGTAAGGTCTGAATGAAAAAATGACCCAGGTACACAAAATATCATTCAAAATCTCCAATAGGATCCAAGCATGTCAAACAAATGTGTATGGAAAGGAGATGCTTTATGGTACAAAGATAGATTATACTTATGTAAGAATTCAACCCTTAAAACTAAGGTGAACTATCTTAGCTCCATTCTTCTCTAGTAGGGGGCATTCTAGCTTCTTGAAGACTTGTCACCGAATCAAGCATGATTTCTTTTGGGAAGGGCTGAAAGGGGATGTCCAAAAATTGTGGCAGAATGCATGGTTTTTTAGCAAAATAAAAATGAAACAAATAAGTCCCCAGGTCTTTTACAACCTCTATCTATTCCTAGCTAGAGGTGGGAAGAGGTGTCCATGGACTTCATCAAATAATTTCCTAAATCAGAAGGAAAAAATGTAATCATGGTGGTGGTGGAAAGAACTCACCAAATATGTCCATTTTTGTGCCTTATCACATCCATTTTTTGTGAGTATAGTAGAAACAACCTTCATGGATACGATTCAAAAGGTACATTGGAAACCAAAGATTTTAGTAAGTGATCAAGACCCTATCTTTGCTAGTAATTTTTGGACTAACTTGTTCTCATGTTTAGGCATGCAATTAGCTCGTAGTTCATATTATCATCCCCAGTCTGATTGGAAAATAGTGGTGGTAAATAAGTGTTAGATGGATATATATCATTGTTTTATATTTACCTCAGCAAGCAAGAGGTGGGTACAATGGTTACCACTAGCAGAATGGTAGTATAACACCTCTTTTCATACTTCAATCTAAAATATCTTGTTTCTTGGCATTATATGTGTACCATCCAAAATCCATCACCTCATCTTTGAGATTCCAACCAAGGGTTAGAGAAATTGAAGAACATATTCAACAGACAATAAGAGGTACTTTATATTCTCATAGGAGAATGTTTCCATTGCAAAAAACTGTATGAAGCAAGTAGGCATACCAACATCACAGTGAAAGACACTTTGAATTCGATGATTGGGTTTTTGTGCATTTATAGCCATATAAGAAAATTGTCCTTGAAACAAAAGAAAAAGGATAAAAATATTTCACCTAAGTGTTATGGCCTTTACCAAGTGTTACAAAATAATGAAAGTGTAGCATACAAACTGGAACTTCCTCTAACCACTCGAATACATCCAATCTTCCATGTATCTTTCCTAAAGAAGGTAATTAGACAGACAATATCAGCTCAAACAGTGTTACCAGATTGAAGAGGAGGGAAGAATCATCTTGGAACAATAATGCATCCTTTAGACAAGCATTAAGTGATTAAGGACAAGGGTCATCCATTAAGTATTTGGTCAAGTGGAAAAATCTAGACAATGAAGATGTAACTTGGGAGGATGCAAGATTTCTTACAACAACATCCAGAGAATATCAACATTGGGGAAATGTTTCTTCGAAGGGGAGGAGCATGCTATGCCCTTAATCATATATAGTACATTGGATGTATATATCCGGCTTGTGGCTATCATAACTTCTTATCATGATGTATCTCTTTCATATATGTTATATTATCATTAGTGGGTTGGCCTTCGGTGATGGCCATAACTTTCATGAATGGTATATATACGCACTAAGTTAGTAGGACAAGTAGTTCATCATCATATTGATCAATTTGAGTCTTATTGTATGGTTTGGAGGTTTGCTTCCTCGAAGTGGAAAAGATATTCTACTTGCATATTGTGATCATTTATCTATAATATTTTGTTCTTTGGTGTTATCTTGTTGTTCGTATTCTTATTTATCCAAGTAATTTCCTTACAGAGACACTTATATTATTTGACCCACCATATATGTAGGTTTGAAATCTGGTGGAGTTAATTATCTATCAATTTCAAACTTTTTCCTTGTGTCTTTATCATGAAAAATAGACATAAGGATATTACTTTTGTAAGTAAGTGAAAAATGACTCTTTTTCAACTGTCATAATTTATGGTCTAATTAGTCTTTAAATAAATTTCATTTTAGTTTATAATCTTAGGTATGTTCTACTCACAAGTTGTTATTTCCAATTCTATGAGTTTTTAATACATTTTGTAAAATTCAAAATAAAGTCTATAAAAACCTTTTTTATAATAATATAATTATTCTTTAAGAGTTGTTGTACATCATTATCTTCTTATCATGTGATCTATGTGTCAACAAGTTATACATAGAAAATCATCAAGGAGGATTGAATTCAATCAAGTCAGCAGAGTAGCAATGGAATGGGAAAACTTTTCAAATTTCAACTGCGGCAATGGCTCTCTCCTTCCATGTGAACTAGCTAGTGCTTAAGGTAGACTAGCTGGGCACGGTCTCCCATCTGATTTAATCAAGCGTTTGGGCCCCATGGTGAGCGTGCCGATTCCCCCTGTCGATGATCATATGAGTGTTTAAGCCTAAAAATATGCTCTTCCCGTTGAGTTTGTTTCAATCTCTCTAGTTGACAAAGACAGTCTCTCCTCCCAACTCCATCTTCTCGGGTCATGAGTGATTTTCACCAAATTTTTGGGTCACCATCTATAAGCAGAAGGGATTCAGATCTGGTGTGATTCTCAATGGGGAAACGGTATTAGAATTTTCTTCCTAGCCAAAGGCTTCTTTTTGGTTATTTTCAGAAGTAAAACCCAACGAGACGTCACTCTAGAGAGGAAAGGCTTCTTGTTTTTTGATTTAGGTGTTCATATTCATCTATGGAGTACTAACTTTGATCCTGAGCAGGTTGAGATGGAAGATATTCAGATTTGGGTCTAGCTCTACTCTGTGCCCAGTGAGTACTGGAATCCTAATATCCTCAATCAAATTTGTTCCAACATGGGAAGAGTTTTTCGCATCGACCCCGTTACTCTCGAACGTACTCTTTCTTCTTTCACTCGAATCTGCGTCTCCATTAACATGTCCAAAAAATATAGGATTTCATTGTGATCTCCTCTTCTAGCGGGAAATGGGATCAAAAGGTTGAATATGAAAATATCTCTGCAATCTGCTTTCGGTGCAAACAAAAGGGTCATTTCCAAAAGGCTTGTAAGAACGGTCCCACACCGAGTAATGCTATCTGGAAGAAGAAAGAAAAATCACATCCCATCAATGAGACCATGGTTCCTTCCTCCCCCCCCCGGTCCTCGATGCTCAGCTGGATAATTCATGCAAAACTTTGGCTTCCAAACCTTTGTCTCTTGATCCAGAAACCATTTCTTTGGTAAAGGAAATAATGTCAATGGTATAAGACTCAACCCACATCCTATTCCTCTTTCAAGAATTCCTTTCATTAGGGCATGGTTCCAATGTAGCCTCCTTGGAGCATTGGGTTTGTGAAAAAGAAGCATAGGCCACTCTCCGGCTTGAAGGAGTGGTTGATGATTCTAGCGAGTTTGAGTTGGCTCATGAACCTAGAAGTGACCAAAAATTCCTATAGGGCTCTATTCTCCCTACTCCTGCCATTCTTAGTTCAGATTTGGGTCCAAAATTTCCTTCAGGGAGGCCCTCCAAAGAACATCTTTCTCATAAGGAAATTGTTGCAGGCAAACAACTCCAACTTCCTTCCTTTTTTCCGTCTTCAAGTAGGAGAGGTGATTCCTCTCTAAAGAAAGGATGAAAAATCTCTCTTGGAATGTTAGGGTCCTAAATGCCCCTAACAAGAAGCATTTTCTCAGGAACTATCTTACAAATTTATATGTGGATCTTTGCTTAATTCAAGAAACCAAGATGTCCAAAGTTGATTGCCTTTCCTGTTGGTTTCATAGATGAAAATGTTGGAGCGGTATTTTTGTTGATTCAGAAGGTGCCTCTGGAGGTATGGGTATTATCTGGAAGGTTAGTAAAATTATTATCGATACCTTTTCATATTGTTCTAGCTTTCAATGGTGTAAGGTTCTGTTGAAACACTCAGATACTTTGTTTCTCCTATGTAATATTTATGGTCCGAATAATCCTATCAAAAATCATGAAATATGGTCCAAGTTAGTTGTTTTTCTTTGGTCTCTTACTGATTCAAAAATTAGCATTACTGGGGATTTTAATGCTACCTTCTCTGATAAAGACAAGCATGGACGGACTCGCTGGCAGCCGCATTCCCAAATGGACTTCATTTCTTTTGTTGAAGATGCTAGTATGTTGGATGTCAAACCAAGTAGTGGTTGGTTCTCTTCGAACAACAAACGTCTTGGGTTTGGTTATATGGCAGTTAGATTAGATCACTTTTTAGTTTCTAAAGATTGGTTGCAACAAAATTTTCTTTTAGATTGGTTTTTAATTCCTTTGTCCTACTCGGACCATTTCCCCATATCTCTTAATATTCAATTTGATATTCCCCTCATCGATCCCCTTTCAATTTTGAATCGATGTGGATGCAGGACCCTGCTCTTCCTAATCTAGTCAAAAACTAGTGGGCTTCCTTCTCTGTGTCAAGAACAAGGATGTTTATTCTCTCTAAAAAAACTCCTTGCTCAAAGAACAATTACTTGCTTGGAATGCTTCTTCCTTCAAGAATATTTTTCAAGAGAAATTAAGAGTTGAAAAAGAGATCTGTGATCTAAATGAATTAGTCTTTAGACAAGGCATGAACCAAGAGGAATTTAGGAAAGAAAAAGTGCTCCTCAGTGAATTAGGAGATCTTATCTTGAAAGAAGAAATTTTCTGGAGACAAAAATCTAGAGAAAGCTAATTGAAAGACATAGATAGAAATAAAAAGTTCTTCCACGCTTCGATCAAGGCTAGAAGAAATAAAAATTATATCTCTTCTCTAAAATTGGATGATGATCCGCAGATCTCCTCTCAAGCTCTCATAAAAGAAGAAGTTGTGTCCTTTTTCCATAAGTTGTTGAACAATGAACATAGTTCCTCTTTGGCTTCTCAGCAACCTTTATTAGCCCAAATTAACAAAATTGTGCATGACGTGGATAATGCCAAACTTCTATTCCCTTCTCCAAAGAAGAAATACAATCCATAACCTTTTCCATGGAAAGAGATAAAGCCCTTGACCCTGATGGCTTACCGACCACTTTCTTTCAAGACTTTTAGAGCATTATTGGAGAAGATGTTTGGCAAGCAGTTTAAGAATCTAGAATATTCGGGAAGATCTTAGGTGTTTTGAATCATACCTTCATTTTTATGTTTCCAAAAAAAACCTGTTGAAAAGCTCGATGAATATCGTCTAATTTCACTTTGTATTACTTCTTACAAAATCATCTCTAAAGCAATTGTTTCTAGGTTGAGTCCTATCTTGAATAAGCTGATAGCACAAGAGAAAAGTGGCTTTATTCCTGGTAGATCTATTGTCTATGGCATAATAATTTCTCATGAGATTATTCACTCCATGCATTTTTCCTCTCATCCTAGAATGATGAGCAAACTGGACTTCAGCAAAGCCTATGATCGGATCAACATGATATTCTTGCTCAAATCCCTCCAGTATATGGGTTTTTGTAATCACTTTTGTAATTGGATCTTTAATTGTATCTCCTCCTCCAGTTTCTCTGTCCTTGTCAATGGATCAGTGGAAGGATTCTTCTCCAGTAGTCAGGGCTTAAGGCAAGGTCACCCCCTGTCTTCCTTCATTTTCTTTCTTGTTACAGAGGCTCTAAGTAGAGGTATCAAATCTACGATCGCTCAAGGATCTTTATCTAGAATAATTTTAACAACTCATCTACCTCCTCTCACTCACCAGCAGTTTGCACATGATACCTTTCTCTTTGGCTCAGACACTGTTTCGAAAGCTTGTGTTATTAACAATATTCTTGATTCTTATTCTAAAGATGCAAGTCAGGTAATCATTTTTCATAAATCTATTATTTTATTCTTTAACATTTATCTTCATCTACATAGAAGAATAGAGAAGTTATGGGTTTTGT